>JAOYMR010000023.1:7172152-7184921 GCA_025802075.1 Tenebrosternarchus preto
GGCAATAAAATTAAAAAATGTTAAAAACCTATTTTTTTCTTTTCCTACTTAAAGTTTTTTTTTTTTATTTTTTTTTTTTTTTTTTTTTTTTTTTTTTTTTTTTTTTTTTTGAGTTAGCTTTTTTTTTTTTTTTTTTTTAATTAATTTGGACCCACATGCACATTAGCAAATGAGGCTTTTGGTTTTTGAATGTTTTTTTTTTCTACAGTAATTAATGAAGCTTGGCCACCTTATGGTTTGTCCTCTGGGGCAATTAATGTGACCTAATGTGACAGAAAGCTTCAAAAAGTCATTGTAGATGTGCAAACAAAAAAATAAATAACATAAAAAATAATCTTAAGACCAGCATTAATGTGAAAACCATGGTGACAGCACATTACCCCCCTCCCAGTGAGAAAACACAAAAAGAAACATCTTAAAAGGAGCCTGATACTGACTTTTTTGATGCCATATAAACAGATGTCACACACATCAAAGTTTATTACAACATTCTTCAAAGACATTTTATCAGTTTTTTTTTTTTATCCATCTTGCACACCCTTTCTTTGACACAGAAGAACTTACAATATCATGGTCTATATTTACTATTAAAAAAAAATCTTCAGACAAGTGTACTTTAATGGATTTTGCAAAAAAATAAAAACAACAAAAAACCGAAAATTAAATAAATAAATAAATAATTGAAGGCGAATTTTTAATCAACAATTTCACTGCTAGAGAAGCAGGAAAACAGGATAAGTGTGGAAGGGAAGGCCAGCCCTGGTGTGGAGTGAGTTAGCCATGGATGTTACTGCAGCTATTGTGGAGGTCCACACTGAGGCCCTGGTGAACTTCTGCTATTAATTACATGTTTCCTTAGAGGTGTTTGAGGCATGATGGGCTGGCCAGTCCCCCCCAGCGAGGTCCTCCTCTCCTCCAGACGTTCAAAGGACAAGATAAGAGAGCCAGAGGAAAAGAGTCTGTCCAGTCCGGGTTATGTGATCTCAGGGCCGGGGCCCTTTCTTGTGCGACAAACTGTTTTCTTTGGGAGTCCAAAAAATAAAAGACAGACATATCAGAGGCGCCACGCATGTTTGTGAGACAGGCTCACTCGTGTCGGCCAAAGTGAAATTGACCATTTTCAGTGCTGCTCAGTTCAGGCAGATCCTTCAAGTGCTGACAAAGACTAATCTTGAAAGTGATATCAGAGGTACTGTGGAAGGTACCGCACAAGGAGACCTGGACACACTTACCTGTGTGACAAAAATACGGAACAGAAAAAAATCCTCTTAACTGATGACTCGTATGATCTAGAAATATTCAGTTGTCTCTCAACATTTTGCAGAGATGGAAACAAAATACAGGGGGCTCTTAGAGTTCTGAGACATAACATTAGGGTACGTGTTTGTGTGTGTGTGTGTGTGTGTGTGTGTGTGTGTGTGTGTGGGTATGGGTTTGTGTACAGCACAGAGTAAACACAAACAGTGGTATATACCTTACTGGTGGAATCCTTTCACCCAGACCTCACCAAGATTGTGCATTTGCAGGGACTCTGAGAGGAAACATTAACTTCTGAATAAAACACAGGAAACGAGGTTAACTGCTACTCCTTCCACCTAAAGTCACTGGCAGGGGCTATTTTTGCCCAATTATCCCTGGTTAACAGGATTAATTACTGTACCTTCTTTTCTGTTCCCACTCCCTCCCAGCCACCGGCCAATAAATCTACAGCCTCAGCTCAGAGACTGGGAATGCCATGCTAATTAGCATAACAAGCCACAAAATCATTACGGTCCTAAATTGCTTACAGAGGCAAACAACATCTAAGACCCACAGGATGTAGTCTGGGATTTAGAAGGGGTGTTTAATTGAATAAAAATGTCGCGGGGGGCTCAGACGAAGGCAGAGTGCTGTAAGAGGGAGGGGTCAGATGGCTGATTGACGGGGTGGTTTCCTGAGTGATTGGCCATCAGCCACACCCACTCCAGACAGGCTCCCAAGTCAGAGGCCCCTTCAGTGGCAGATAAAGAAAGGGCTCTCTCTCTCTCTCTCTCTCTCTCTCCCTCTCTCTCTCTCTGTGTAAATTCCTACCTTTTACCTTAATCGTAAAGTGATGTAGTGGTTATGTGGAATGCAAAACAATAATGGATAGGCTTTTATTTACTTAAAATATACTTCATATTCTGTTTTTTAAAATTAAATAATATTGTATTTTTAATCAGAACTTATAAATACAATACAATACAAATATAATTATATTTATTTTTTATAATATGTAAATGCACTAAGCAGTTCTGTATGGTTCAGATTTCCCCCAGTTAAGACAGTGTTGGAGAGACAGCTGTCTCTGCTCTCACCACAGCTTCACTCTCTCCGCCGACCTGCAGGAATTCTTATTACAGGCTTTCGGCACTTCATGTTTCTAATTACCTGTAAGCCAGCCCCCTACCTTTCTTGTAATATTTTCACTGTGTACAAAATATGTTAAGAGCTTGTTAAGCTGTGGAATTTTTAATCATTTTCCACTCATATGGCAGATTTTCCATTCTAAAAATGGAAAAAACATACATTTTTAAGTGTCAAGGCTTATCTTTCTAGATTTAAACACAGTGATGTTTATTTATGTTTTTGTATATTTTGTATTGTCAGTAAACAGAATGATGTTAATTCAAAGTGGGTGAAACTTTTCTACCTTCTATAGGAAAAGGCAGCCTTAAGTCAAGCTCTGTAAGTTTGGTATGAACATGTGTGTGTCTGAGTGGTGAATGGTGTGTGGTGAAATTCATTTTCATGGCTAGTATGAGGAAGGAAGATGGCAGTGGTCGGGCGTGGGTGTTCGCCGCTGTTCACCCTCCTCAGCACGATACTTAGTTGCTGTGTTGCCAAGCTGATTGCAGTGAGCTCATGCCAAACGTAACTCTGGGAAGTGTGTGTGTGTGTACATATGTGTCTGCATGTGTGTGTGTGTGTGTGTGTGTGATGTGGAGCCATGCAGCCAACCAGTTTAGCCCGAACCTCTGCTGCTTCACTAACCTGTCCTGACAAGTAACCAGATTAGTGCGGTCTTCCATCAGTGCAGGAGTGCATAAAGAGCAGATGGAGCTCTCCGCCCGCCCCTGGGCCCCCACCTTCTTCTCCGGGCCCCGGAGCTCACTGGCACACTGCTTAGCATGCACAATGGCTGAGTCCCGGCCTGCTGCAATCAGTGTATGATCAGCAAATTGCTGCTAACGGCTCTGATGCTGCTGCTGGGAGAACAGCGCACCTCCATCTTCATTTGACTATACATCCACTTTCCCAAAAAATCGGGTGGGGCATCAAGAACACAGATACTGAGCGCGTTCGGCCAAACACCCACCAGCCGAAAGGATACAGGAGATTGAGTGGATAAGCACAATGAATTAAATCTGTATGTGTCTGTGCATAGATTTCCTCCCTTTGGTCATGATTTAAGAAAGGCACACTGACACAAGAAAAGACAATAACTGAATGATATCATTTCTGTAGTATAAAGAACTAAAAGAGGGGAAGAGACAGAAGAACTGAATTGTGATTTATTAACACTTGTCATCTGCTGGGCAAAACTGAGCTTGTCTTTTTACAGTTTCTCTGGTAAATATCACTAACTTTGCTCAAGTGAGCAGATGGGCCCGCTAATTAGCTCAGTTCATGCCGCAAGTTTGTTTATAAAGAGAGAATGGGATCCAGACATCTTGACACATTTTATTAACATATCATACCTTAAAGCTCTGCCTCCCAATACCCAGAAGGCATTTCATTTTGCACACACCCCATCCCCCACACACACTCCCATACATACACACATACACAATGATAAACATTAACACCCTGCATGAAGGCTCTTGAATATGTAGTATAAGTTTGCCAATACTGCACCTATACATGTGTGTGAAGAGTCTCGTGAGAGATCACGAGAGAGTCGCAGGTTGAGGGGGGGTACAAGGGCGTGTGCGCTGTCAGCTCTGTGACACTCAGGCTCCCCTGCCGAGCCACTTCAGACAGAGAGCGCGAGCAGAAATGCCCCACAGTCCAAACGGAGCCCTAGAGGACAGAAACACGACAACAGACCCAACAGTGAAGGACATGAAACAGTATACAAAACTGTTTGCTAACAGAACCGCTACAAAACAGATTCTTTTAAGAGCGATGGCCTCTAGAACACACCCTGTTTCACTCCCTATCTTTCTTTCTCTCTCTCTCTTCCCTCCCCCTCTTTCTCCCTCTCCATCTCTTCCTCTCCTTCTCTGACTCCCTCCCTCTCTCTCACTCCCTCCCTTTCTCTCTCTCCTTTTCTCTCTCAGCATCTGGCAGGTGTGTGTAACGTTTCACAGCCACCCCTCACAGGGTCCATGGACAGAGAGCAAGGCTGCTGACAACCAGAACAGAGCGGCTGCCACAGAGACTGAACCCCACCGAACAGCTGGACCCAAGAACCATTGGACACCACACAGAAAGAGCCATCTAAAACACACACACACACACATATGCATGCAGGCATGCAAACACACACACACACACACACATATGCATGCAGGCATGCACACACACACACACATACACACACACCCACGCATGCAGGCATGCACACCCATGCACGCATGCATGCACACACACACACACAATCACACACACACATGTCAAGATCACAGATCTACATAAAAGGCAAAAACAGCATATCAAACAGGATTCCATAAAAATGATTAAACTACACACTAGAAAATCCATAGCATACATCCATATAGCTATACACACATCCATACAGAGTACTAACCGAATGGCCGTAGATCAGACCAGTTGGATTGGGGTGATTACTATGGTTACAGATGTGGGAATAAGAGATGTCCATTATTTTAGCTTTTAGCTGCCATGGCTGTGGAAGGTTCCAGAAGTGACCCCCTCTCCCTGACAAAAAGAGCAATAAGGAATTCTGCAGTTTTGCCATCAATGTTTGTTTTGATTGTGCAAGATCAATAATACCCACGTGCCTGTTTCCTTGAAAAAAACATGTCAGTAAACCTGTAAACAAGTCCAAATTATTAAATGTTTTTTTTTTTAAGTCAATCGATAGGCTACCTTCCAAAACCAATCAATAAATTCTGCTTAAAAATGGTTTGAGGGAATGTGAAATATTGTTTTTTTTTCAGCTACCCCGAGGCACATTCAAAACAGACAACATCAACTTTCGGTTCTATTTCAAACAAGTGCGGGGTTTCAAAATCCAGAAGACAGTGAATTAGAACATGCTGACAAATGCAAACTTCAGATCACAACATGGAGCAACGTGAAAGACGGCAGCTCAAGAAGCCCAGAGAGCAAAGCTTCTCCACATCTGAAATAACTCACCGTAATAATGGAGGATAACGTGCCACTGGAGAGAGACATCGCTGGGGATGCTCTGCGCTATGTTGGTACGGTGGGCGTGTGGGTGGGGGAGGACTGCTGTACGTTGAAGGGGTTTTCCGTTTAGCACGTAAGGCAGATGCAGCAGTTCCTCTCTGGCCCTGGTGCTCAGGGCTGGAGGAGCAGGAGCAGCAGGGCAGGGCATCCCAGGCTGCTGGGGGGGTTTCTGGGGAAGGGCCAGCTGCGGGCAGCCTGCAGGCCTGGCTCATCTCCAAACCCTACACCGTTTAAGTGGGCACCGGGGGAAAGCCTGCCGAAGAAGGGCGCGCGCGTGTGTGTGTGTGCGTGTGTGATGTGTGTGTGTGTGTGTGTGTGCGTATGTGATGTGTGTGTGTGAGTGTGTGTGCGTGTGTGTAGGTGTGTGTGTGTGTGAGTATGTCTATGCATTTATGTGTGTGTGTGTGAATGTTTCTGTGTATGGTAATTCAGCAATCATAGTGTCACTTTTGACCACCGCAGACAACCAAAAAACAATTTTTTGTCATTTTTCTTGATCTTGGCCTCCGCCTCAGGTCATGATCGATCCTACGCAGGTGAGATGCAAAGCAGCATGTCCACACACACCTGTACGCCTGAGTGTGTGTGTGTGTATGCACAGGTAAGCTTCTGGGACACACACCTGCAGTTCCTCCTGTCCTCTAATCCAGGGGGGAGTAGAATCCCTCGCCTGCCTCCTCCCCCTCACAAAGCGTAGGCTGACGGAAAGGTCATCTGTGACAGAGCAGGGAAACACGCGTTGCCCAGGCTTTGACTTTAATGCCTTAAACCCGACTCATGCCAAGAGTGAGGCTGCCTGCCCTCTGAAGGCCTTCTGAGGCGGCGAGGCCGGGCCAATGGGAGAGCGGGGGCAGCCTTATCGACATTCTTCAGGAGAAGACACTTTGAGGAAAGTCCATTGTGACGATGGAGAGCATGGGCTTAGTCGGCGGTCCTTGGCCCCCGAGCGGCCTGCCTGGCTCCGTGGCAGCAGCAGAGAGAGCAGATAACGGTTTAAGGTTTTCACAGGAAATTGCAGCCACTCACAAAATCACCACATCTGGAGAAAAAGCCCATGAAGATGAAGATCCATTCACAGAGAAGACATGGACCATGATCTGTTACTACCCATCCAGATATGCAGCAAAAAATGAGCCCCCCCCCCACACACACATACACACACACACAAAGTGGAAAAAAATACTTCACGCTTCACATGTCTTGAATATCTCATCATGCAATCTTAATTCAAAAATATTCCACGTCTTAATTACTAAAATCACCAGTCACCAATAATGAGTGAAGCATCAGAGGAATCCAATGAGAAATGTCAGTGATGGACTCCAGACATTAATGTCATAATAATAATGACACATCACTATCACTGCAGGAGTAAAGAACAAAATTCCAGATTACTTGTTAGCCACACTGGACCTCTGCTTGACGTTCTTCAAACAGGCTCTTAAAGACACTGGCTTGCTAATTATACCAAGCATTGCTCTTGCAGCCTGCTAACATCTTATTAATATGTTATTTTATTTGTTATGAAGATGATTTATAAATGAATCCTATATAAAATATGTCATAACCTTAAATCTGGGAGCTGAGATTCCAGATCCTATGAATATGTTGACTCTAAAATGGCATTTGCACATCGTATATGAAAGTCACATCATGCTAGGCTGGGACTCAAACAATTCAATACTGACTACAAGAACACAAGAACAAGGAATGTAGAGAACAAGGAGGAGAGGGAAAAATTAAGTGGAGAGCGATAGAGAGAGAAAGAGAGAAGAACAGAGATAGAGAGAGAAAGAGAGAAGAACTGAGATAGAGAGAGAAAGAGAGAAGAACTGAGATAGACAGAGAAAGAGAGAAGAACTGAGATAGAGAGAGAAAGAGAGAAGAACTGAGATAGAGAGAGAAAGAGAGAAGGCAGACTGCTGCTTGACAAATATTTGGAGATGTGGTGCTGTTTTCATGGCTGATATCAACATAAATGTGTGTGGCAGGACCCAGGAGACTCAGCGTGGGCTCTGCTGTGAGAGAGAGAGAGAGAGAGAGAGAGAGAGAGCGAGAGAGAGAGCAACAGAAGAATAGAAAAAAAGAGAGAGAGTGTGGGTCTGTATGTGTGGGTGAGAAAAAGGAAAATCTATGCTCTCTCTGTCTCTCTCTCTGTCTCTCTCTCTCTCTCTCTCTCTGTCTTACTCTCTACCTCAAGCCCGAGACACACTCCTGTCATTCTCATGCTGGTAAGGGAAGACCTCTGTAAGCCTATAACCTGAATCCATCCTCTCCACCTTTACTATTACTACATGGACAAGGACAACCACTATCATACATCACTGACTTACTCTACTTACACACTTACTCTACTCATACACTTACTCTACTCAAACACTTACACACTTACTCTACTTACACACTTATTCTACTTACACACTTACTCTACTCACACAATTACTCTACTCATACACTTACTCTACTCACACACTTACTCTACTCATACACTTACTCTACTCACACACTTACTCTACTCATACACTCTGCCCATGTGCTGCTTCTAGGAGTCAGAGGTGTTCAGCTCAGCTGCTGTAGGTTGTGTTTTTCTTTGTTTCACATTGTGTTATGTTGGTTTTTTTAGATGTTTTTTAAATGTCATGTAAAATGTACTCTATAAATAAAATGTACTGATAGACACATGCACACACACACACACACATACACAAAACACTAGCCATTTCTTATTCTGCATGAGTACAAACAATATATTTTCCTATATTGTTTTGTAAATTAAAATTAAACATATAAAACTATGAGCATCCAGAGATTGTAGGTATTTTTCAAATTGATATATACAATTATAGAACTCCTCTGTCTCATTTTCAGAGCCTTTGTTTCCATAAGCTGTTAACAGCTATTAGCATGCTGCCCTAGACTAGTACACCATAAACATTCACAGAAAATGTCCCCACAATCTTGAGTTCAGGTCTCACTTGTTGATTAAGCAATGAGCTGCCTATTGCTCTCACAACCAATTATTTATGCGGCCATCTTGTCCAAATCCCTGGCCAGTTCCTGGGTCAGGACTTCCTGGGCAGCAATGCTGAGTCAGCGGCCAATCAGGAATCCCCGCCGGGGCTGGCTGTGTCCAGAAGCATGCTTCCTGTTTTTGTCAGTGCTTGTCAGACGCCACCTGGCCACAGCCGACCGGAAGGGGTCAGTCATCTCTCCGGCCGTCCCCTAGAGGAGGTCAAGGGGTCGGGGCAAGAGGGAGACGCCACCCGGAGTGACTGGGGACGCTCTGGGAACGGCTGCACCATGCACAGAGCCTAACCTGCTCTGTGACAGCACGATCAAGCCGCTGTTTCTTGGTGCCAAACAATGCAGGGGTCAGCTCTGAGGTGAGGGAGGATGCCCACGCAGACTGGCTGGCAGTGGGCGTAAAACAAATGGCATTTGTCAAAGACGGTGCCCAGTCCAGATCGGGCTGGGTGTAGCTGAGAACAGGGACACATCTTAAATCCCTCCCTTTCTTGCCAAACTTGACTTTGCCTCACCGGATGTATACAGTACAGAGAGCGAGTGTGCCATTAGGAATTCAGTCAGCCATGCTTTGCTGAGCTGGAACAGTGTAACAGTAAGGTGAAGCTACCCCTGCTGCTCATACTGAGGGCTACAAACACCAGCGTGCTCTGAGGAAGGCACTGAAACAGCGCAGCTTCCACACACCACCCTTCCTGCTTGCTTTTGGCAACCACATCAGCCAGTGAATGCCTCTGCTTTGATTCCCTATAAAGAGCAGCTCAATATGGGTGTAGTGAAGAGCCGACATCCTCTAAGACTTAAAGAACACAGTATTAGTTCAGGGTCGAGCCGCAGTCGCGAGTAGGGGGTGAGCTCCACGGCGGGCCACCTCCTCCGAGAGGCTGTGGGAGGCCGGCGGGATGGAGTGGGGGGCGTTTGGGCTCAGGCCTCCGTCCCCGCCTCCCACACCAGCCCCGGCCTTTCCACTTCAGCTCCCCCAAAAGGAAGGGCCACAATGGGCTCGCAGGCCGGCGGGTGGGCCCTTCTGCGCGGATGCTGGTGTCCCCAACAGGTGCGCCTGGCCTGGCCAGCACGGAGAGAATGGGTAGTGCCCCTCAGCCCATCCTCCCTCCTGCGCACCCCACCACCGGATGAGCACGCTGGGGCAGGGGGGACTCTTTCAGCAGGCCCAGGTGAAAGCCACCACAGCTGGCCACGCTGAATGGAGACCGCCACACTCCAGCACCCTCTCTAATTAGCTGGTTCCTGGGCGCGCGCCGATAAAGATAAGACACCGGCCATTGTGTGAGGCTTGTGAAGAAGAGCAAGGGACGAGGTGAGGGCGCCGGGCAGGGGCGGCTCAGTGACCGGGGTACCACCGCTCTTAACAGTGGTTAAAAACAGTCACCGTGTGAAAGAAATGAAGAGGTTTACTCACCCATCCTCTAAGGGAAACTATACATGTGTGCCCTGGAATTCAGAGACAATGGACCAATCAGTAATTGAAGTAACTATTCAAAAGCATTGGATTTGGATATCGGACCGTGCTCAGGATGGTGGCTCCAACAACGGCCATTGTGGCTCTGGAGCCACAATGGTGGACAGCAAAGGCAAAGCTTTCTAATATACAATTAAACACTGACGATGGGGACAAGTGCGATACATCAATATGCTCGGCAGGGATGAGCCTGCCAATCAGAGGCTCAAACTCAAGAGCTGCACGGCTGTGGGATATTCAATAAAAACTGTTTTATTGGACTCAAACACTGGACCAACTTCCCCTGCAAGAAAGTGTTGGAGGTGTCACTTCACGTTCCAATTTCAGTTATTTCTAGGGTTAGAGTTTATGAGTTGAGCCTTTAAAAGTTTCCTAATGTTAAGAACTACCACAGAGAAATGAATATACAGTCTAAACGAGCATGTTAAACACGAAGCCTGGACTGTCGTCGTGGTGACCGGTGTCGGCCAGAAGACGATGGGAAGTTTTTCCTTGCCACTGTCGCCCTTGGCTTGATCACTGGGGGTTTGCACTCGAACACTTGTAAACCTGCTTTGAGACAATGACTGTTGTAAAAAGCACTACATAAATAAGTCTGATTTGATTTGTTGCATTCACACAATCTTATGTGTGTATCTTTTGCATGATCTATGTCATCCAGCCATCTCACAAGTCTTCAGATGCTACACCAGATATCTAATGAAAGTAAAAACTAAGTCTGAGTCAACTGGTGAAGCGCACTAGGTTCAACTGGTGTAGCGCACTAGGTTCAACTGGTGAAGCGCACAAGGTTCAACTGGTGAAGCACACTAGGTTCAACTGGTGAAGCACACTAGGTTCAACTGGTGTTACTTCATCCAGCCCATAAAAAGACATGAGCGAAGGAAAGAGAGAGGAAAAGTTTCTCTCTGACTAACAAGACCTCGGCAGTGACTAAGCAGTGTAAACAAACAGCACATTAACATTAGCAGAACAAAACCATGGATTAAGGCAACATAACAGGCGGTGAAACCCTCGGATAAGAGCTCGGAGGGCCTAACCCTAACCCTAGGGCTCGGAGGGCCCTTAGCAGTCCAGGGAGTGGATGGGAAACAAGAGTTAAGGGCAAGCCAGTGAGAGACCCCCCGACCCCCTCTCTGAGCCCTCAGCGAGGGAAGGAGGGGAGCCAGGAGCTGGACCACACAGAGCTTCAGGCCAGAGAACTAGCATGATCAGTACTGTGGACCTCACTTTGCTTAGTGTTGTAGGCCTATCAATCAGCACTCTGTGGTTCTCTTGCCTTGCAAGGCCTGCAAAATCACACGTGAGGCACAAGGGCGCAGAGAGCTCAAAACAACCTAGAGTCTTAAAGCAGGTCTGGACTCTGTATCATTAAAACTAACCGTTATTAGCATAGTAGTTCAACATTTGGGAAAATTGGCATCAGAATCAGAATAATCTTTACTGACACACGCAAGGAATTTGGTTCCAGTTGCTGGTGAATCATTAGCAATACAGGCAATATGCAGGCAATAAACAATATACAAGCAATCTGTAATATACAAGTCATCTACAATATAGAAACTCTGGTGTCCAGAGCTCTGTAGCACATGCTGGGGGTGGGGGGGGGGGGGGGGGGTGGTTTAAAATGGTCGTGTCCGGGTTGTGAGGGATCTGTAATGATTTATCCTGCCAATTTCCTAGACCTGGAGGGAGAGTAGGGGAACAACGGTAATCTTTTCTGCTGTCCGTACAGCTTGCTGTAGACTTTTCCTATCCTGTTTAGTGGCTGCATTGAACCAGACATTTGTTACAGCACAGAAAAACACAGCCGTTAAATGGTACTCATGCTGTGTTAAATGATAATCATGCTGGAAACAGGTTATATAGGTCTGCTCTGGGAAAAGCAGGACCACATAAAACCTTATCACTGGACGGGACCATACTGTCCTGCCCTCGCAACTTCCTTCTATTCTGAACAACAAAATGTGGAGATCCATCAGGTTTTCACACTGAGTACTTCAAGATCTCTGAAACAAAACAGCTGGACTTAGTGTAGACGAGCGAGTTAGAAGTGAAGAGGCAGTGTAAACAAACATCTCTCTTTTTCTCTCTCACTTTCTCTGCCATTGCTCTCTGTAGCTGGAACTATTGAAACAAGTGCAAGACACATGGATGAGGAACACCCACAGGCATGACCCCCCACCTCCCCACCCCATGCACTCCTCCACCTTACAACTGTAGGGATGATCCAATCCAAATAAATGAATCAGCACAACACTCTAACACACGAACCTGCAGCTTCCACGCCGCCTCCCTGAGCCCGCGCCGAACCCGAGACATGATGGATCGGTAACGGCGAGAGGCCGAGCTGGGCGGGCCCCATCGTTTCAGGAGTCGTGTTTCAGCCTCTGGTGTGGAGCGGGCATGGAGTGGAGCTTTGATCACGGCATGGTGAAATATTTATGAAGGCTACATGAGATGGTCGGGGGGCCGTGGAGGAACCACAGGGGGGTGGGCAGGGCAGAGGGGCAGCTGAGGGTCCGGTGGGGGCTCAGAGACGTGCCCTCACATTCCGCAGCGTTGCCAAGAGAGCCAGAGATCTTCCACCAAGCCTCCAGATCACAAGCTGTGCTGGAATGACATGTAAAAATGATTCTGTTGTTCAGGTTTCCCATGGAATTAACAGAGACATATACTCTTTTGGATTGGATTTGACTTTAGTCTTACAGTGACTTTCATTTGATTGATATATAAAAACATGCTTTTGATACATATTGATATATTGATACATATATCATTCTGCTCTGCGTTTTATTACAGGATCAGCAAATAGGACTCATCATTGCTTGCTATATGAAATGGTGAAATGGTCCTCTCTTTCTCTTA
>JAOYMR010000023.1:7196290-7206334 GCA_025802075.1 Tenebrosternarchus preto
CCCCCCCCCCCCCCCCCCCCCCCCCCCCCCCCCCCCCCCCCCCGGCTACTGAAGCGGGCAGTAGTAGTCCAACTGGAGTCGGGAAATGACAGAGGGTTACAGCATGATGACTGTCAGAGACTGATACGCCAACAACTAACAAGCGCATGACAAATATTAGAATGATCAAGGACTGCCCCAGTGATATCATTCTACCCTTAACTCTGAACAGTGCTGTTTGTGTGTTTTCCCAGCATATTAGAGCTGTTGAAGTTGGCTAATGTACATAACATTGCAGAGGTATTCCAGGAGATGTAAATCCAGGTCTCAGCAATATGAGGTTACTGTGGAAACCATCCATCTGAAATCACCCTATCTTACATAAGTCATACAGTCATGGCTGGATTTTCTTTTTTAATCAATTCTGATATGTCTGAATATTGTATGATCAGGGAGTGAGAGAGTAGAGCAAAATATTCCTCCCATTTCTGGGTAAACATCACGCTCATTAAGATGCTAATTTTCCCAGCAGGAATATAAAAAGTTGCACAAAATACACTGTTTTTGTAAAAAAAAAAAAAAAAAACACTTCCCCGTGTACAAAAGGATTTAATTACATTTCAGAATGTGTAACACTCGTGGCCCAAAAGCAGCACAGGGAGACAACACACACACACACACACACACACACACAGCACAGGTAAAAGCCCACTCCTGCTATAGCACGACCCCGTACAGGCACGCGACACGTGTGTTTGTGTGAGCACGCCCATGTTTAACATGCCTGCCGCAACTGTTCGTACATGCGCCCGACGATAGCACTGACCTCGTGGCAGTCCTGCCACCGCACATCCGCCAGTTGGGCCTATCCCCTGGACAGAAATCACACACACACACACACACACACACACACACACCATCAGCCAGGCCTATCCCCTCGACGCTGAAGGACGCGGCAGACAGGTGAGCGTAAACAATTCATCACCACGGTGACACCTCCGCATCTGCCAGTCCCAACATGGCCCGGGGAGCTGTCAGTCAAGGTGGCCCGCCCCGCTTCCCTCCGCCGGGCTCGGGCCTGGTGGCAGGTGCTGGCAGATGTCGCCTTTTAGGAAAGCGGATGATCCATTCACACGGGGCTCGTTCCACCGCAGCCAGAGCCGAGGAAGACGACCGCCACTGCACGTCCGCTGCGCTTCAAAAGGTTCAACGATAAAAAGCCCAGTCACAATCTCAGCAGAGGATGGTAATCGTTACTAAACACTCCTGTGATGGGACAACTAAAGAAATGACACATGAATCATGGCTATTAAGCCCTAATAAAATATTACCCTTGAAACAATTAGGAGAGTCGATGACAATATGCAAAGAAAATAATAAATAATTCATTTTTTTGCAGTGTTGGAATACAAACTATCACCAACACAAACGACTTGAGAAATTCTTTACAAATATATATTGTAATTTATTAAATATTGGCTGCAGGCTGACATTAAGGCAATCTGTATGTTGGATCAACAGGAGGTCCAGAACGCACTCTTATTGTGAAAGCCATCCATCCAAGCTTGCTGTGAAACCATGTGAATGGCTCTCAATTACAAGTGTCACTCTTTGACGGCTGCCATTGTGCAAATAAACACACAGTCCTGGTGTAAGAGCACCTGGAGGGCCGGCGCTGAGCCGGGCCTCCGCTCTCAGATGAATGGGTCCGGCGAACAGGTGATGAGTGTCAACCTCTGCAGTGGCTCATTGTGCCGCGGGACAAGGACAATATGAAGCAGAGATGTTCCACGCAGCCATGTGGCCTCTCCAGCCGAGACGGAGATCAAGACCGCCATCCATCACATAGGACTTAGCAATAACCCATGGGCCAGAGAGCACAGTTTACTGACACACACACTCGCACACAACACACACACACACCATGCTCGCACACAGGGAGAGTCATGCCTGGCTCCGATACACCCACAGACACCTTCTCAGTGACTCATGAACACGTCTAAAGCATAATCACAGCTGCTCTCAGTATATAGTGTACATGCAGTAAACAAACATGTTTAGGTTTCAGTGCGCATGCTGGATCGCAGAGAATTAAATCAACTGCGCCATGGAAAAACAACACATTGACAGTTAACAAACCAAAGCTACCTGCAGCAGAGTCGCCCGTGAGTCAGAAAAAGGGCCAGAGAGCAAACACTCCCAGGGGCCCCAATGACAATGCAGGGGTCCTGTGGAGGCACAAAGCCCAGTGGACCCTTTGTTTCTTCAGGAGGGCCTGCATGACAATGCCAGACTGACAGGACAGTGGGGAGGGGGTCAGGCAGGGAATCTGGGGAGCATTGTTCTTCTCACTGTGCGTGAGGTGCACCTCCTTCCACCCTGACAGGAAACAGAGACACAGCTCAGAGTAAAGCCTGCAGGTCAGAGGCTTTCCAAACTGAGTAGCCAGTAATAGAGAGGAGAAGAAGAAGCCGGTCTCCAATGAGTACCAGAGCTTACCTGTGTGTGTGGGGGGGGGGGAGGGGGATAAAAGAAGAGAATAGAAAAAGAGAAACTGTGAAAGGGAGAGAAAGAAAGCACTGCTGTTTGAACTAACCTGCCATTTTCATACTCTTTAAAAGGTAATAATTATGTGAGCAGCTGGAAACTTTTGGGGCTAGAATTAAAAGCTAAAAGCATCGTTTCTGTTTGATTTTTGTTTGTTCTACTGTGAATGGCCATCAGTTGGCCAGCTGAGGATTTTTTATTTATTTATTTTTTTGCAATTGCTGGGGGACTTTTTCTTTTAGGGATTTTTTTTCCACATCCTTCTGTTTTTTTTCTCTTATCTAACACATACAAATTGAAGCAAAACCAAATGCATGTAAATGTTGTGACATAGGGAAGAGGCCTGTGAGTAAACAGAAGTAGGTGAGAATTGGGAAGGGTAGGGTAAAATCCCCTCAGGTGGCAGGGGTAAATATGCCCCCTCTCTCCTTCTGAGACTCGGCCCTGTTTCGGCAGGCTCCACGAAGGAGCGGCTGTTCGTCCGCGAGGGGCAGATCCGGCTGGATAGTGAGAGTCTGATTATTACCGTAAAAGCTGGAGATAACAAGGTAACGGCAGTGGGCAGATGCACAATGGAGCCTCTATTACCTGGTTGCTAACGGTTATTTGCAGTCGTGGTGCATCTCTTCCCCTGCCTTTCCTTGAGGACAACGTATGAAAATGGAAACGGCCTCCCTTCCCAGCGCGCTGAAGAGCGACGATGAGCAGCTCTACATCCGAGGCTTGAAACCAAGGCCTGGAGGAGAAGATTGAAACTGAGGAAAGGAACAGAGGCCTGGACCTGAGTACTGGACCTGAGTACTGGACCTAAGGACTGGACCTGAGGACTGGGCCTGAGGACTGAGCCTGAGGACTGAGCCTGAGTACTGGACCTGAGTACTGGGCCTGAGGACTGGACCTGAGGACTGGGCCTGAGGACTGAGCCTGAGTGCTGGATCTGACTACTGGACCTGAGTACTGGCACAGTTCACCCACAGGCTGACACAAGAGTGGCAAGGCCAACCTCACTCATAGGTAGAACTGTGGTCCAAAGCATACAGCAACACTGCCACAAGACAGACACAATACGGCATGCCCACTCTGTTAATATCCCTTAAACCAGTGTCTCTCGAACAAGAACGCTCTGCTGAATCAGACTGCAGTCATACCTTGGACACACATACTCATACAAATCCAAATGGATTAGTCTGAAATGCAAACACACACTCTTTCCTGCATTCACATATTGGGACTGGCAGATTGGGCTCGCTATCATAGACAACACAACAACACAACAGCACAACAACACAACAGCACAACAACACAACAGCACAACAACACAACAGCACAGCAACACAACACAACAGCACAACAACACAACAGCACAATCCAGCTGCAGCCTTCATTCCCCAGGCATTTGGGAAAGCAGTTTTCCCCTTCATTACCCCAATAATTCTTTAAGCCAGTGACCCTGTGATTTTCCATTTGTGAATATTTTCCACTGCATTAACAGTTTGATAAATCCACTTTTAAACGCCACGACTGCTTTAGCCAACTTGTCTTACGTTTGGCAGAATGCTAATCTCCATCTTCAGAAAGTACAAAAAGGCCTTTAAAAAAAGACTATGCCAAAGAATAACTATCATGAAGGCCTTACGTGTAAAAGCCTCATTAAAACAGTATCACTGTTTATTACTGAGCACCAGCAGCATAAGCTTTGAGTATAATATCCACTTCAGAACATTACATATTTATCATTCAGGTATGCTCTCTCTCTTTCTCTCTCTCTCTCTCTCTCTCTCTCTCACACACACACACACACACACACACACCTCTTATGGTTTAAATTAACTAATTGAGTAAAAATTATAAAATTGTCAACAGTTGGATTCAAAAGACTTGTTAATGATGATTACTAACAATGATGCTGACAATATGTAAATATGCAAATATCAATTTTCTCATTGACAAACACACACAGTAACAAATAAACAATACACTGAACGAGCACCATGTCTACAAACACCTGCTTACCAAGACTCTGGCACAGAAGTACACAGCAGTGTTGAATGTTTCACTACCTTAGAGCCACCAGTATAACTGGATTACCTGCCTTGTGTAACTCAGTACTGGAGTTACATCAATTACAACCATAACTCAGTTTTGTAGGGTTACCGTCACCAGTAACAGCCACCCCCTCCCTGTCCGACACCCCTATGAACCCCACCTGACATTGATTCTACAAGCCTGGAGCTGTATTCATTTCCCTAGGACTCCATCCACATTGGTCTTACCCTCACTGTGATCACTGCTGGCACTGGTCGCCCTCCCTGGGTCACTTCACTGGGCAGCACGGATCAGCACATCCCCTGTTGCACTGCTCTTGTTTAAACAATCCATTAGGTTTCCATGGCTCCTGTTCACGGGTCTGTTTGACATGCCAGTGGCCCCGGGCGCCATGGCGCTGCCCAGAAGCATGCCATCCTGGCGCAAGAGCTGAAACCATTAGTGCACCAGGCTGAGGTGACGAGATCATTTCCTCGGAAGAAGCAGAGGAAGACTGTGTTGAAGGCTGTGTCTGAACCCCCCCCCCCCAACAATCACAAGGGCAGTGGTGTGCCAGCATGGACAATGTAGAAGCACTGATCCTCCTCCCCATGCTACACACACGTGCACACACACACACACACACACACACACACACACACACACACACACACACACACAATTAATTACCACTGAACTGTTAAACATGTAATGCAAAGTTCATCTGTGGTTATCCTGTTTAAAAGGTGTGTACATCATAGACATTCATCCTGTTTAAAAGAGCCACATAGTTCTTACCTCACAGATCCATACACCTTAAAACGAGGGGGTGGCAGTGAAGGACAGGAAGACTACAGATCTGTAAACGTGATGATACAAACAGCACATGGAAGGAAGAACAACAGCACTGATCTAGGATCAGCACGGGAGAGGTGCGCACCTTCTTTAACTAGAAAGAGACAGTCTCTGCATGTCCAGGTAAGGCCACCCTACGGCCAGGCTGTGCAATGCAACGGAGAGTGAGACGGGCCTGTGGACCTCAGTGCCCAGTTGGACCAGGGCTGGATCTCAAAGAACTCATTATCCCCTACCTGCTGAACCTCTGCTGGGGCCAAAACGGGTCTGTGCACAGTGCTGGTCCCAGGGCCACGGAGACGCAGAGCAGAAAGGACTTTTTTCAGGGGGGACGTGGTCTGATATTACTGGCAAGGTGCCAAAGCCCTGAGCCACTGACCAAATTCCACTTTATTTTTTTTTGTAATTATTTTGGAGTGGGCTAATTGTTCTCTCGCCACCTCCAATGACCCTTTCAGTTGTTTTTTTTTTTCCCCTCCATGTTTGCAAATGAAGTTTTCACCCAGGCAATCACACCTTTAATTAAATTAAAACAAAGGTGCTAAAGCTGTTGATTGTCAATGCGGAAGGGGACTCAGGGTGGGGGTGGGGTGGATAGAGGCAGAATGCAATGAATATCAATGTGTGATGAGTGACTGAGCTCTTCCAGCTGTCAGCTAAATGAATGTGAATATTCAGCTCTTTCCCCTCCACTTAACTTCCATTTAGCTCTGATAACATTTTATTAGCTTTTCCCTCGGTGCCACTAGATGATAAGTGATCCACGGAAAAACAGCTTCGCCTTCATGTTTATTCCAAAAATGTCCTCGTTCCTTCCCGGCCCGTGTGGGTGTGGTTTGGCATTGCTTTGTTTCCATTGTTTTGCACTGGCATCGAGGCTCACTGAAACAGGACTGTGTGCTGTCGCTCAAACATGTAGAAAGTTCTGCCGCTATTCTCCAACTCCACGCTGGAAAAGGTACGTTTTAATGGACTATTCTGAGAATGCAGCGGAATCCTCTGAAATGATGTATATACAGTATCTTCATTTCTTTCCTTACACTTTCTTTCCTTACTCACTGCCTCTCTTTCTCCTTCTCTCTCCCTCACTCACTCTCTCCACTCCTCTTTGGGCTCCTCAGCTACAGCATACCAATGTCAACACGTCCTCTTCATGTCAAGACAGATCAGTGCATTGGTCTGACTAGACCCTGCGTATCAATCATTACTCTCACATGTCCAGCTCCACATATTGATTTTGATGAAGACAACTTGCTAATCCAAATAAACACCATGTCAGCAAGCCAGTCAAGTTCAGAGAAACAGCAGCTCAGCGTGATCCGCTGGCCGGGGGTTCCCAGGCTGTCCCAGCAGCCCCTGCTCGGGTCGCAGGTGAAAGGGCAGATATGGTGCGGGTGGCTGTGGATCATGGACCAAATGTGTACCCACAGTTCCAAGCTACAGCACGAAACCAAGTTCGTGAAGGCAGCGCTACCCCAGATTTATCCGAGCCCGGTTTGATTCGAGCCACTACTGTTTAATAGACCCCACTGTCCTGACCTCTCCAGCATCACGGGGTAAAGCCTTGCCGCATTTCACCATTCAGGTGGAGTTAATGTGGGGTTGGACTACAGCCCACCCTCCTTCTCTCACCGCCAGCATCGGCACCTCCCAGAGGACCCGGCTGCCTCCAGGTGACCCCGGGGTGACCCCGGGGGCGACGGGGTGCTTCATTCTCCATCACCACAGCGTGGCACGAAGCGGGCACGGGTCGGCGCAGCATGGCACGGCCTGGGTAGCCGCGCTGCCCCTTAAGGTCATGCTAATTGCCACACTCCAGCACGGTGGCGGTGCATAGCAGCGTGGTACGCGCGGGGAGCGAAGGGGCAGGTGCTAGTGCCCTTTAAACCTTTAATTAAATATCACTGCAAAAGGTTAATGCGGGGAGCCAGGTAACCCCGCCCACCACTGGAGCGGCGCCGACAAACGACATCACAAGGAGCAGGCGAAGGAGGAGAAGGAGGAGGAGGAAGAGGAGAAGGAGGAAGAGGAGGAGGAGGAAGAGGAGAAGGAGGAAGAGGAGAAGGAGGAAGAGGAGAAGGCTTTTTTTTTTTAAAAACCATCATAACCGGAGGTCACATAACTAAGGTGCAAACCCGATAACTCCACAGCTCTCTGTAATGTTTGCAAATCATGACAGATGCTGAGGGAAAAAATAATTATGCTATTAAAAGCATCCTGGAATGTTTAAACAGGGATGCCATAGTTTCCAGATGTGAAGGTGAGCATTTGCAGGATTTGAGTAAAATCTATTATAATCTACATAAAGAACGACTTTCATAACCTAAAAGACAGTTAGCATGACCTTTGATAATTATTACCATCTGTCATGTTATTCTAATAAAGCAGAAAACACGCACACACACACACACACACACGCTTCACTCATGAAATTCAGCATAAATGTAATGGCATTTCTGTTAGAAAAGCAGCCTTGGTATTTAAACTAAAAAGTGATTCGATTTATCTGAAATAACTTCCACCATTCCAGCTCATCACATTTTCTCACAAAATTATGTGCATAGTGGGGAAACATGCAGATCATATTAACGCTGAGCCGAAGGAGGTATGGCTAAAGACTTTATATTTTTAAACAGCCTTACACAAGTCACGAGCTCCTATGCAGAGTTGCTCACTCTGGAAATATTTGGACATATTAGGAAAATAAGTTCCAGGCCAAAAGCAGAGCTGTGATATGAGCCTTGGTAAATATTTTCCAGGGGAATTTTACAGTGTGTCTTCTACAGTGCTGGCAAATGGAGCACAGCTGGGGAAAAGGACCAGGCTTGATTGGTGTGACATCGGGTTCCAGCACACAATTAACATAAATGACCCTAATTAACATCCGGACAGTGTCCCGATTTCCTCAAGCATTGCCCCGATGCCAAAATGAGCCCGTTTGGTTTGCCGGAGCCTCTTGTCTACGCGGCCAAACACTGAACACAGCCAGGCAAACAGGAACCTGTGCTATATACATTTCATTTACAGATTAAATGCCACAAAGTGACAAAAACACACACATACCTTAGGAAAGTAAAAAAAATCGTTCGTCAAATTAATATTAAATGCTCTTCATTAAATATAGAAGTATGTCATGAATGACCTGGTTCCTGTAATTTCACACATTATAATACAATTTCAGGTCAAGCCTTTTCTTCATCTGTTATCTGTGCTCTACTATGGATGTCTTAGCAGAACGTGTTTGGCATTCACTGCCAGCCTCACTCTCAGCCACATTTTCCTACCATATTTTAGCAAGGCAGAATAATCTCACTTAACACAAGCCTGGGTCCCTCTCTAATGCACTGCATTGCCCCCTGCTGAGGTTTTGTTGTTTCCTGTTTTGTTAAATAATTAATTCCTCCTCACAATTCCCCCCATAATCTATAGCACACACCATATGCAGCAAGCAGAGCACTGTTACCACACTCTCCCATAATCACGGAATTGTTCCTGGTAGCTGGCAAACAAGGATGGGCAGGAAAAGCGGTTTACTTCTGAATAAACATACATGTGGGGATATTTTTATTGCCATGGCTACTAGTAGCTCTGGGACTATATTGCTTTTTTTTTTTTTTTTTTCTTCCTTTTTTCTCAGAGCCCCGCCCCTTTCTTGCACCTGGTCGGGGAGACTCTTTTGTGGCTCTCCGGCTCTGAGCCTGAGAAGCCGAGCCGTTTCCCCGCCCTGCCTCGCCTCAGCCGGCCCGCTCAGCCGCTGGACCCAGGCTCCTCACGCTCTGTTGTTTTCTCTTTTCGAGCCCTGTGTTTGCCTTCCTCTCTCCCCCTCTGCCTCTCTCCCAGCTGGGCCGGGGGGTTTGAGGCGCTACCCCGCGGGGAGGGCTGAATCCAGGGGCCACCTGCAGCAGCCGCCGCATTCGCAGCCGGACGCCGCTGGCCGCCTTTGATATGTGCTCAGACGCTCACCCCGGCGGGCGCTTACGCCCGCTCTCCCGCCACCCAGCACACCAGCTAATGCGAGATATCAAAAGGCCGTCGCCTCCTCTGTCTCGCCCACCTTTTTGTGTCTCTCTTTTTCTCTCTTTCTCATTTTTTCTCTCTCCTTCTTTTTCCGGGGCTTTGCTGTTGGGCGGGGACTAAGTCCAGCCACAGCCCAGCACAAGGGCCGCGGGGCCCAGGTGGCGCCAATACGAAACTCCACCGGCTTTTGTTTGCGGGACCTCAGCCAAAGAGCACCAGCTGACAGCCGCCATTTTCACTGGCACCTGAGAGGAGACGAGAAACATGAGAAACACGAAAAACGTACGTGTGCATACACACACGCAACAGCACACACACACTAGCACTCACCCACACACCAAATTGAGCTGCACTTTATTTCTTTATATGTTTATTTGTATTTTTTGAGTGAAATACTCACAAAAAAGATACAAAGGTGAAGGTGTGGAGGGGGGAGTGACACACACACACACACACACAGTGGCACAGTGATACCCAGCTTTGTCACAACTGCTTTACTTAATTAATAGTGCTTGACATGCAAGACAGTAGTACATCAGTTACTACATCAAATTAAACCGAGACAGAGAAAATTAATTGTATATATATATATATATATATATATATATATATATATATATG
>JAOYMR010000023.1:7208196-7247743 GCA_025802075.1 Tenebrosternarchus preto
ACATCCTCCACATCCACATCAACATCCACCATATCCACCACATCCTCCACATCCACCACATCCACATCAACATCCACCATATCCACCATATCCACCACATCCTCCACATCCACCACATCCACCATATCCACATCCTCCACATCCACATCAACATCCACCATATCCACCACATCCTCCACATCCACCACATCCACATCAACATCCACTATATCCACCACATCCTCCACATCCACCATATCCACCACATCCTCCACATCCACATCAACATCCACCATATCCACCATATCCACCACATCCTCCACATCCACCACATCCACATCCACCATATCCACCACATCCACCACAGGTAGGTAGGTTGTGAGGGGAGCGGTGTAGCTGTAACAGTGAATCCATTTTTCTCTACTTTACCAGGCAGGTACAGTTGATTCCACACTTTTTAGAAAACCTCCTCCATCACCATGTCACTCCTCTCCCAATCTAACTATGATGTTACAATGATACATTCAAAGTGGATCACCGAGGTGAGTAGAGAGAAAGATTAAGAAGAAAGAGAAAAAAACAGAGGTGCAGAAAGAGAATATCCCTGTGACTCCAGCAACGCTGCTCCCCGAGTTTCAGGACATTAAAGGAAAAACAACATAAAAAAATGAGCAAAATATAATTCAGCCAGGGAGAGCAGAACCTAAGGCATGGTGTAGTCAAGACGTATCCGTTTCTAAAGATCTCCCACACAGCACATCCAAAACTGACCTTTGTTTCTCCCATGAACATTCAAAGGTACAAAACATGAAAACAATACATATGACCTCCAGTGAAGAGCTGTCAGTCAAACACTCCATGTGTTGATTGTACTACTATGGATGGACAGCTGGGCAGATATGTAACCGTGACTCAGCTAAGCCCTTAGGTAATGTGTAGTGACCACACACACCCACTCCTCCACATGTTGCTATGGAGTTCACCAAAGCTGCTGCAAGCTCTTTGCGACACCACACAGCTGTACAGTCCTTTATGGTAAGAAAGTCTAGCACTCATCTTTCACATATCTTCATCTACTAGGTTGTGCCACTGCCAAAGCACAATGCATAACAAAGGATCCATCTGCATTGTAAACACACTGGCTGCCTGAATGTGAAGCCTATTGTGGACATCCTCCAAAAAGCTGTGAAAATCACCAAGTATTCTTCAAACAGCTTGTTACTGGGTAAATTTCTGGGCAAATGTATTCTTTTTTATGCTTGATTCATGACTAAAGCAAGTACAGGAAGTACTTTTGTATGACACATTTCCTGCATCTTTCCCTCACTGGCTATCTGTACTGTTTTTGCGACCTAGTACACAAAATCTACTTTTACATGACATTATGTTTCAAAAATCAACCTGTTTGATTGTTCAGAACATCTACAGTGTTCAAAGTTCATCATTGGACCAACGGGGTTAATAATCTTCAGCCCCCACCTGCTATAATGCACTTCCTGTCCTTAGATAGCAAAGACATGGTCTGCATTTTCACTAACAAAAGCCAAATGAAGGAGAGGGAGAGGTTGAAGAGAACAGTAGCAGGAGGGAAAAAGAGCACAATGTGGTTTTAAGCATCTCCATTTTTTTTGCCAAGGTCTGCAAAGGTTAAACTCAAGTGGCTGGTAACAACTCTATTATGTGGTGAGTCCCTCATTGGCCGGCAGAAGCATAGCATGTAAAACTGCAGAGGAGTCCTCTCCCAGGAGACCCCTGTGCACAGCAGGTTAACCTGTCAGAGCTTTTTTTAAGGCCTGATTGTCAAGCCCCCTGTAGCTTGAGGTAAACTGACAATTTTCCATCAGCAGGGAAGGTGGCTTTATTAGTGGTGCTGGTGGTTGAGGGGGGGGGGGGTAAATTCACAGGGCATTGTTCGCTCCGATGGCGGATTAACATATGTGAGGTCCAATCAATTAGCTCGACGCTAAGACACAAACCAGGGCGGCTAATGAAGGAAGCAGGTCCTCTCCAAATGAAGCCGAGAGGAGCTGAGTTTTTCCCCTAAGCAACAAACATTCTCTAAGATGGAGGCTTGTGCTACAACACGTTCCCTAGAAGTCAGGTGCTATTTCAGTTATTGATTGTTTGAGAGTTTTTCCCCCTGTGTCTGGCAGGGGCCAGCAGTTATGAAATCAGGTGTACAGTAGACACTGAGCAGAGGGTTAGGCTACAGTAAATAGCTTTGCCTCTCCACTGCAATCGTACACACATCAGCGTGCTCCTTTTCTCCAAATGGCAAATCAATACACACCCTGCTACAGACCTGACGCCTGTGTAGCAGTCTGCATGTACACGTACTATATGCGCTAATAACAGCCCAGCCAGGGAGAGCCAGTTGGTCTTTTGAGGCTTGTTTTGGTCTCTTTTTTTTTTTGGCTCCTCATGGCACAACTTCCAGGTCTACGACATCTTCATTTTTTGTTTGTTTGTGCAGTATATGGTTTGATATGCATGTCACACATCACTGATTTTTGAAGAAGGATATTTGTATTATCATCTTAGAGATGAAACTGAATAAACAAGTAGAAACACAGGCCTCACAGCCCATTTAAAAATATTTTTTTTAGTTAACATTTACAGCATGCCTTCGTATGAAAAATCTTGAGCAAGATTTTTTTTTCCATTTTTCCCCTTTGTGCATTATTACGAGGTGAGGAAAAAAATCTTCCCAGGAACTACAGATCAAACACGGGACACTGTTGTGCAAACCTCCACAACCTCCACTGGCTCTCATCAAACTCAAGGCTCCAAGCCCCAGTTGCTCCCAGTGGCTCTGAACCAAGGATGGTTAACACTCTGCTCAGAGGCAGGCTAACAGAAAGGTCTGACTGGTGGAACAGTCAGGCAATGAATAATTGAAGCCCTCCAAAACACATATAGACACACAGCATTAAGGCACAGCCTGACCCTAATAAGGGCCCTCCAGTGAGGGCTGACTTGCAGTCAGAGAAGGGGGGGGGGCTTTTGAACAGCATGGGAGCCATTTAATCTGGCCCTTGATTAACTCATCGTCTGTCCACTTGTCCTACAGACATGTGCTGACATGTCATAATCGTCATAATTCTCATCAGCCTTGGAGCCCACTCCCTAGCTCCTTGATTAGGGCCCAATTCCCAGAAGGCCCTTGGTTAATGCTTAATAATTCCCCCTAGCTTCACTTCACTGTTCTGAAGGCCCTTCAATTAAATACACAATATCTAACGCACGTGCTAAGCTCAGGACAGCCTTGAACCAAACTGCACAGCACACCAGGAATCTAGACCTATTGCTGGCTTTCAAGCAATTAGTTCTCTTTTGTTAAAACCTCAGCACTCCCAGAATTGGATTTGCTGTTTTATTTGTATGTGGTGCAGTTATTGTCTGGAAGGTGAATATAGAGTACAGTAAACAATACATTACTAAAAATAATATAAAAAATCTACACAAACACACACCCAGATACACACATACACACACACACACACACACATACACTTAAACACATACATCTGTAGCCTACTGTACCTTCAAATAGCTTCCCTCCTCCTTATTTCATCAGATTTTTAGAGCTGTGACAATATCTGTCATGAGTACCTCTACTTTCGTACAATTCCCTCTTCCCCTGCTTCATCACTAGAAGCTGTCAACAGTTTTTCTCATTTATTTGCCGAGTGTTGGGAGACAGGGGAGGGCCAGCGATGTTTCCCCCAGCCCGGTCCAACGCCTGCCGGGGCCCCACCACAGCCCTCCAGGGCCTGAGCTCCCTGCACGAAGTGGGAAGTGAGCGTGTTCATTTGCTTGCTCTCAGGTGGCATTTGCTCATCAGCTCCACCCCGAAGGGCCACAGTTGTATCAGAGACGAGCAGAGTGAGCAGGGTAGGCTGGCCGGCTGGGTCTCTCTCAGAGTAGAGACGCTATGGCTGGCTACGTTCCTCTGACATCTCCTTGCTGATGTCTGCTCCTGTTTTTTTTGGGTCTTGATGATCCGCCCTAAAAAAGCTTTTTTTGTTTTGGTGTGTTGTTTTTTTGTGTTTTTGTTTTGTGTGTTTTGTTCTGCATGGTAGGTGTTGTGGCCTGGAGACTCAACAAATAAAGCTAGCTGAAACACTGTACAGCAGACCAGAGCTAAAACAGGTAGTGACCATATGTCCTTCCATTAGTAATAACTAAGAATGTTTGAAGTGCAGATGAGCAAGACCTCACTCAGTGACTACAAAGGTACAAATCTAGGAGGGTTTTCTTCTGACAGATCATAGGTACAACTGTTGACTTAAGAGACATTGATCAGTATTGATTGGGCTACTTCTGGACTACAGTCAGAATAACTGTGGAGTAAATCAATGAAACCCCTCAACGTGGTAAGTGGACTAAAGGCACAAGATTACTGATGTTAAGGTACTCCACTCTGGGTGATCCGGTTCTGAATCACTCCACTCTGGTTGATCAAGTTCTAAAGACAAAGCATGAGACTGAATCACTCTACTCTGAGTGATTCAGCTCTGAATCACTCCACTCTGGGAGATTCAGTTTTGAAGGGCCAAATGCAGTTGCAAGATGTCACACTTTTTATGATTCATGTGTTTATCCACAAGACACCATGGTCCTATTACAAAAGGCTGCATCAGTTTTACAGGTGACAGAAATTCATTTTAAAAGCTTTCCTTTTTGTGGTAAATCTGGACTTCCAATCTGTGTCCAAACAAGAATATTTTAAATGATCAGCTTGTTAGTTTAACCAAATTTTGCATTACTTACCACCAAGAGTCTTTGAGATGGAAAATACCACACAAGTGAGGGATTAGTTTCAGATTACATGTGCAAATGGTAATGATTAGGATCCTTGTGGACATGATGTGTGAAGCAATTTTCACCAAGCACAACTGTTGACTCTATGTAAAACATTTACAATTAATTATCATCATAATTTTCACTTTGTCTCTTTTCCAAATAATATGTCCCAATTGTAGCTCCTCGTTTGAGCCGAGGTCATGAGGGAAATCATCACACATCGCAAAACTGTCATTAAATGCAGTCTGTCCCAATCGTTCGAATCACCATCACGTCGGGCATCGGCTTCTGCCGCATGTGCTGTTGTTCTCTACGCTGACATGTGTCAGGTGCTGCCTGACTAGCCACTGATGAACTCACTGACCATGAGCACCCAGACTGTCGAGGGAATCGAGGCTTCCAGCATGGAAACTTAGCGTTCAAAGTCAATCAAATTAGCTCCTTCCAGGCCACTAACCCAAGCAGCAAAGGACCTGCATGCCTTCAAACCAGACGCTCTAGGCTGGTAACATCGATGGAGCGATCTGAAAGGCACCCCATGCGGTACGACATACATTGATAAATATGGCGGAAATGAAGTACTCCACCACACGCACGTCATATCATACATCTCCCCTTTCCAGTGCCTTGAGCATTGTTTTGAAAGAAAAAGTATCAAATTGGACTAATATTTGCATGAGACAAAGATGTTTTTGTTGTACTCGGAGAGCTCCGCAGGCTCTAGACCTCCTCTTGAGAGGACCAGGCAGCGAAAATAAAAAATTAGGATCAGTTCTGCGATTTGCTGCACAGGAAGCCATTCCACACAGACGGCTACTGTTTTGATGTTCATCTTCAACCGTTCATGGCTGTTTTAATAACCTGTGGATGGCCACTTGTAAACTCTTGATGTGGGCACAGTTACAAAGTTGTAAGATATTAGATATTCACAGGGATATCAAACCAAATCCTTAGTGTAAAGTAGGTTTCACTCCACCAGGAGCTCCTCCATTTGCTTTTGAGATTTTGTCAAAGGTGATCAAGAGAGAGAAACAGAATCAGAAAACAGCTGGGAAGAGGTTTTCCTACGAAGGAAGTGTGGGTTGTTCTTGGTATCACGAAGACAGCCATCGACACTCAGTCATCACAACTCACATAAAGCGTTCTGAATTGCATTTTTCTTTTTTAAGTTTACTTAAAAAAAATAATAACTGCAGGAGAGAAGAACATGATTTGTATATTAAAAATTACCTCAATAGAACAGACCTTATCAAAAAGTTTGATTTCTCAGTTTCTAGGACATCTAAATTTGAATTCAAGTGCTTTCTGTGGAAAGCAATAGCATTACTACGTTTGAATGAGGACCTGTCTTTAGGCCTGTTTCATCCTCACACCTTCTTCTGAAAGCAATGTAGCACAAAGCACATATAGTGGTAGAGTGAGAATCACTTAAAATACTCCCTCTAATGTTTAAATCTATGGGGCTTTTCGGGCAGTGGGCTGTGCTTACTGGGAGGAACCAACAGTTTTACGAGAGAAACCTAGTGACCCTCATAAATCCAATAAAGAGCAAACAGAGAATGAAAATGCCTTTGAAAAATGCAAGTGTGTTTGATATAAAACCCATGGCAAATTTTATGGCCATTTCATGACAAAGGAGACAACATGGGGAGGAAAAAGAATTAGTCTGTTCCTTTTCTGCCAATAAGACCTTATAAACAGAACTGTGAGAGCATCTTTAGACATGGTGCTGCCCTCAGGCATAGAACATGCTTGAGGATCAAAGAGGTGGAGATGTGGAGGTGTGACTCTGGCTTTATAAGTGTAGGGAAATTGAACATTTTCTTAATCTGTTATGCCCTACTTTAAAAAGTGGGACAAACACTTATAATGCTCTTTACAAATACCAGTGACACCTTGAGAGTCCCCAAGAGTTTACTACAGATAACGTGCCTTTCCCAGAATTAACATGTCAATGAGTTTTCTATCTTATCTCATCAGGGCTAAGCGCTCACCAGAACCTGAACATCTGCACGTGAGGAGCAGTTGATCTCAAACAACCTGCCACAGCCAACCATACAGTCTGGGAGGATGCTAAATATTAAAGCAAAAATTGACTTTTTTAGTAAATCTTACATTCTAACCCAAGGACCAAAACTGTTTCAAATGTTGTTAAGTTTGTTCTTGTAGTAAAGTTGTTCCGTTGTTCAGTTAATATTTGTTGTAAATACAAATAAATACAAAACAATTGTACACAAATATTTACATCTTGGACACTTCACTAATGTTTACATCTTGTACTCTTAACTAATCTTGCTCAAGTTGGTGACCACTTTCCCTGTAAGTGGATAGATGGTTCACCAATCATTGATTCTACAGCATGAAGCACAGAAACATGGAAAACTATGTTCTTGTACTGGGTTGGCTGGAAAATAACGTCAAGTATTTTGCAAAAATGTGACTCTATAGGCACCAGCACACACTCATCAAAAATAAATAAATGAATAAGTAGAAATCAAATCATTAATGACAATAGATGTGTGTTTATCAGTATGGTCCACTGTGCTTTTATGATTATCAGTCACAAACCTTGCAAGACTCACCCAGGTATAACCACCTTAAATAATTTCCACTAGTGAAAAATTCTCCTACAAGGTCAGTCTATATAAAAGAGAGAGTGTTTCTCCTCAGAGGCTGTTTGTATGGCAGGGTCATGTTTGTGGTGAATGGGTGGTGCCTGTGCCCGTTTCCTTCAGGAGTTGGTCTTTTTGTTTGTTTCTCTGGGCCAGAAGTGACAGATTTTCCCGCTCACTCACAGAAAGCTCATTCAGCTCGGAGAGAAAGGCAGTGTCTCCCACCGACACACACAACATGAAAGTCATGCCTCTGTAACAGAGGAAGCTCAGCTGTACATAGACTTCCATATAAATACAACATTGGTTGTGAGAGCTAGAAGGCTCTCAAAACTGTGTGTGTGTGTGTGTTGGTGTGTGTGTGTGTGTGTGTGTGTGTGTGTGTGTGTGTGTGTGTGTGTGTGACAGAGAGAGAATGAGAAAGACAGAAAGAAATAGCGAATGAGATAGACAGAGAGAGATAGAGAAAGGGGGGGGGGGGGGTTCAGCTACTTCACAAAAAAAACCACAAACAAGGCACTGACTTTCAGCTTGCCAGTATGCATACAGCCTACAGCATATATGTTACTAATTATTCACTTCAAGCTAAGGTTTAAGTTATGATGCCTTATTATCAGTCTACAAGTGTTACTGTACATAGGCTGCAATTATAACATTTTACAGCCTGTAACATCAAGAAGTGCTGCAAATTTAAACATACAAGAAACACAAGTGCTTTGGCAGTTTAAAAAATGCACTGGAGTAACTGACGTCTGTCTCGTGATAAATAACTAATACAAAAATATTTTCTCTACTTTCACCATAGCAGTAATGTTAACCATCCAATTACTATCGTTGCTGTGATCACCTCAACAAGTCAGAGAGGCATTGAAACGTATCATTTTATTCTCTTCTTTGGTGTCTTATCAGTTCCCCTGTAGGTGAGGAGAGAATTAAACGGCTTTAAGTAAGGTTTGAAACACTACGCAAAGTAAGAATTGTCTAATATTTCTCCTTCATTGTTAAAGCATGGGCTGCACTGCGGTGGTTACTTTTTTGTCAGATAGCTAGTGTTGCAAAAGAACACGAACAGCGGAGGCGTAGGCTACCATGCAAATCTAGTGTTACCAAACGTTTTTGCCTAAATTATACCAACAGCTAATATTTCAAACGTATAAACTGATAAAGAACGTTTAGATGTTTCAGGCTGATATCTAGAGGCGTGTCCTGTTTAGAGGCTGTTAACGAGAAACCCACTAGTAAAAATGTTGGCCTTCTCACATTTTTATTAACTCAACAATTAATGTTTGTCTACGATATACATTCGAAGGTTTTAGAATAATATTTATTTACACGGGCTTTACGCTTCCTTGAGCCTCCTTCAAAATCAAACGTAAATCAGCTAAAAAATAAATTCGATGAACCCGTCAGAGTTTCAGTTCTCTGTGTTTGTATCCCTTAAACAGATTCGACCCTGCAATCGTAAGACATGGAATAGAATATCACTAAGGTGAGCGTTTCATTCATGTAGTTATTAACACATAAAACAATGGCAGTTTTAGTTTCATAAAAGTATGAAGTCTTCGGGCGGCCAATAGCACAAAAACTAAAAATACTAATTACAAGCTTTCTGCTTGTATAAGAAAGGAGTCATTTCAGGCTATTTACAGTCGGGTTCATATACAATCATGGTGTAGAACATGGTCTAAGTACACATATGACAATACGGGGAAGAATGACAATGGATGAAATACGTCAAAAAAGATGTTTGTTGATACATGCATATTTAGGATATTTGCAGTCATCTGTTTAGACTCAGTGATTAGTGAACCCTAGTTTAGTTCCATGGTTAGACAAGGCCTTTCTTTTACATCAAGATGAATCCACTGGGGTACATGGGAATTAGACTATTAAATATCAGTCAGTGTAGACACAAACAGACAGCCAATCTTCGGGATTAAATTTAATTGTTCACCACATTATGCAGTGTAGACTATGCATATAGCATGATTTGCTTTTAATTCAGATGTTTCCTAATTCGCTTGACAACTTCCACCCGACATAGCTGACAACCCGCAGTTCGCGGCCATTAAAAGTCACTTTACTCTGTCTAAATAAATAGCGTAGTCCAATTTCAGCGCGAGGAAACTGAACTTTTAAGCGTCGTGACGTCGTGCCTTCGAGGTTATTCTTTTGAAAGCCAAAGTAATAATACTGCGGTATCCCAGTAGGGCAATCAGTGCACGCATTTACTGTATCTACATCAAGGAAGTGAACGAGTAGTGCCCTGTACAGGTGATTAATTAGTTATGAACATTTATAAGCAAACATATACATTAAGACTGAATCAGAGATTCAGCCTATTTGTTACATGAGAAATTATATAGGGTATTACCACCTCACATTATTCAGTAAAGAAATACTGTCCTGATCATTGTTTCTGGTTTATTTGATTGCTCGTCTATTTGTTTATTTATTTTCTTGTTAGCTGCATATATAAATTTATTTGACCATAAACTCGAATGATTATCACTAAAAGGCTAAACTCTCGAAACTGGCCCCAGTAATTTCAGACTTGTTCTTCAAACGGACAGTGGCCATGCTTATTTTAAAAACGAGCCACATTCGTTTGTTTCTCGGCAAATTTCGTTAAAGTCACAACTACACGGAAATAAGTACATATAATAACGAGGATAAACGACCTGACGGGTAGTCTACATCCATATTCTCCACTAAGACTGCTACTGTCGCTGAAGCGCACTTGAGCGTAACAGCAGCGGGTTACCGGAGGTCACGGGTAAGCAGGCTGATTGCGTAGGCCGATCACATTAGTTTTAAAGCATAAACCACGTCTTGTTCTCAGGTTTGCTGTTTTTTTATTACTGCATGGTGCAGTGCATTTTTATTTATTATTACAGATGAGGTACGAGTTAATTTCAGATTTTAGGTGTAGACTATCGACAAGTTCGATATGTATGTGTGTGTGTGTGTGTGTGAGAGAGAGAGAGAGAGAGAGAGAGAGAGAAGGATCTTTTCATGTACAAGGAACTACCCTTTTTCTTCTTTATACTTAGCCGAATGTAAAAAATTAGTATCGGACATATTATTTAATTCTCTGATTATTTACTCAGACATCATGTATAATTAAGATTAGACTCTGCCACTTAATAAACACGAACCTCATATTCGTTACAATGTTCTAAGTTCTAAAATTAGTGGTGCCAGACTAGGCCACCAGATTTTCGGGGGGGGGGGGGTTGTTTTCGTAGCCATTTTTTCAGTCTAAATCATTATAAATGATGTTTAATGATGGTTACTGAGAAAAGGGAAGAATTCACTATTTAAACATGGCATGAACTGTTATGATTGCAATTACAGTATCTGATACTGAAAATACACAATCTGTAAATTGGCTGGATTCACATCGAAATACTATGTCTTTACTAAAATATTCATAAAACGCAAGACAACTAGGTCACAAATGCTTTTTACTCTTCAATGCATCTACAATTTTTAAAAGACCTAAATTATGATCTACGGACATAGATTATCCTGCCCGCACTGATTTGAGATTACGTTCTGTGAGCACATTGTAGTGCGATGGCCTGGGTGGGGGCGAGGGGTTAGAGGGTGATGTGCACGTGGCCGTATGCGCATATTCTTGCAGGTGTGCATGTAATCGGTGGAAAATTAAGACAGCCATTACTCTAAATATTAAGAACGGGAACATGTCGCAGATGATCCGAATCTGATATAGGTCCAACTTAACACCTATGTTCCCAAACACATTCTAAACAGAATATATAGTGAAAATTATATATATATATATAGCTGTGTTAAACAAAAGCGTATTACTTAATTATACAAAACCGTGCGGATGTTTGTGAGTGAATGTGTGCGTGCGTGCGCGCGCGTGTGTGTCCGTGCGTGTGCTTCGTGATGCAGTGTCTAAATGTAATGCGCCAGTGTGCATCCTGCTACAGCGTACTGCTTATGGGAGGTATGTTGCTCTAATATACTGTACAAGGAGACTAGCGTGTTCTTGTGCAATCCAGATAAGTGGAGTTCAGCAATAAAGTTTCCGAGTAATTTTAATTAAGACATGAATGGAGACGACCACTGTCAAAATACCCCCTTATTTATCTACACTATAAAAAGTACATTGCCATTTTATATTTCTTCATAAGTATCTATAACATTATATTCATAGTATATACATATTTATACCATTACAAAGTGTTGCGATTAGTAAATACTAGGCGAATAATTCTGTTAGATTGCAATAACGGTTAGATTACACTCCAACATCTGTGACTGAAACAAAACAAGATGTTCAAATAAGATATAACACGTTTAAATAGCACGATAAAGGTACAGTAAACTGTTGTGGCGCGTGAAGAGTTGTATTTCAGCATCCACATCTTTCTACGCGGATCAATAACAGAGCAGCATGCGACGAGAAGGAAACTGCATCGGCTCTCTGCGTGAGACTGACCTTTCACTCTCTCTACAGGTCATATGATTTTCTCCCAAATAGGTCAACAAATAATCCAGTCAAGACAGCTATAGTAATAGGTAGCTGGCCTACGTCGTGTTCAGCTCAAACATGCAATGCCCGTGATTCCATAATTTCAGGTAAGTAAGATTTAATTCGTCGTGATAAAACTGGATTTCACTGAACCTAGCGCCACTTCCTAGTAGCGCATCGTCAGGTGGGCCGCCCAACACCCAGAACTTTATGGTATATATCTGTGTAGACCAGTCACCTGATTACACCTATCCGTAGACGCCAGTGTCAGCACACTCATGTAGATTTCGCTGTGGTTTCTCACAGTGTCAAAGGATGGCAAGTGTCATGATTCTCGGAAACCCGCAAACACCCAACCTGATCCTTTACCGGCATAAATACTATTTCATAGTGGAGCTCTGCGCTACTGGTCATCGACATGACCGATGTCCTTGCGTGTTTTTTTTTTTTTTTTTGGTCAATATTTTGAATGGATTTAATTCAGAGGTTAGTTTTGTTCAAAACCGCGTTTTTATTTAAGATGCAAATGATATGATGTTTACCACGTGGCCCACAAATCACCCTCAACTACGTTTGAGTTGTCGTACTTCATTCCAAAAATCGCTGTATCGAGTTGAGTAGGCGCTCGGTTAAGCGAGCAACTCGTTCTTCTTTGAATAACTGTTCTTTGAATAACTGTTCTTTGAATAACTATTCATAATAGTTGAACAACCACTTATACTTTGTGCGCCCCAGCTTCAGCTATGCAAATCCTGAAGTATTGAATTATAACCCGATTGCTCGGTAAAACAAGCTCACGAGAATAAGCATTCTCTGGCGTAAACAGCGTATTACAGACATTCGCAAACCTGCTTTTCACCTGCAAAGGCGTAACCAAGGAGTATGCACAGTACATGACCAAGGTGTACGTCTCTGTCCGACAGCTGGTATCGCGTGTTACGTTTTAGTAGGCCTATTGTTTATAAGGTTGCTTCAACGCCCTGCAAAGTTAATTCAAGTTTAAATTCATAGACACATTGAATCAATCTACATTTGTCCACAAGAGCAAAGCGTGGCGCTGACCACAACCAGCCTTCCAAATTCGAGAAACTTGACTGAGGGGGAAAAACGACTACGGTATCTATTATAGCCTTGTACATGTACCTGCGCATCCAAATATATGAACGTTGATAGATGCCTTCTTACCAGTAAAAAGAGTGATAATAGCAAAACGGCCATGAAGGCTAATTTCCAACTTTTGCCTTTCTATTCCTGGGAGTTTCTATTCCTGGGAGCACAGGAAATATGTTAGCATTTTTTTCCATTAATTAATTTATTTTAGAACTGGATGGAATTTGGGGAAACTAACCAAATATTCTCTAGCAAGCCGGCATTCGCTGTGATAGAGAAACACGGTACATTAAACCTAAAAACATAAATGTGATTTGAAAGCATATTAATAGGTATAGGCTACTAAGATAAATGTTACCAAATAGCAAAATAGCCGGATGAGTAAACCAAAAAGAGGCTAAATGTAATGTCTAAAAGCAAAAATGTGAGAAAAGATGTTCAAAAGTAAAACAGCGCGAAAAGAGCACAGGAAATTATAAACACTTTAACACTTGCACCACGTTTTATTATATATGTATGCAGTAAATTTTTTATCACAATAATGGAGAAAACACCTCTTAAACTTTGAACAAAAACACATAACAAAACACCTGCCCTCAGCTCATAATTGTACATATTTATAGTAAAGAAACATTTTTTATAAATATTGTTTCATCTGTAGCAAGTAAATACCATAATTTAATTACAAATGGATAAATATGGCATTCGATATTTACAAAAGGAAGGGTGTGGTTACAGAAAATTTAACGGCACGACGTTTATTTTCCTCACAATCTTCCAAATATATTTCACAATTCGAACTTGCAAAGCACAAAACATCACAAGTTAAGCCCAGCAAACTAAAATATACATTCACAAGCAAATATTGTGTCTGTCTTCGTAAAGTGTTGACTTTGGCACTCTTTCCAGTTAATAGATGTTTACGTACAATCAGTTTGCCTTAATGGAATCACAATATTTATTACCATAATACAACTTTTATCGTAATATGTGCACTAAAAAGTCCGGTTAGAGAAATACCTACCATTGAAGCAACATCTATACACCAAAAACTGACAAAATCTATTACAACCATTGGGAAAGAGGCGTATATTATTTACAAAATATGTAGTGCATCTCGTGCACATTTCTTCGGTTGATATGGATGACTCCTGGTGGAATAGCGCATAATGTTGTAGTTCGTTTTTGTAAGGATTCAGTTGTGTAAGTCTTATTTGGACTCCGTTTTTTTAGGAGTTGTGTGTGAAGTTATTGTTTCTGGACTGACACAGTCCTAAACATACCACTCGCTGAAATTCGACGACAGGGTGCCGTGTCCGTTGGAGTTGTGCACCGCTGACGAAGGCGACAGATTGTTGTTGCTTTGGGTCTCAGTGGAGGGGGACACCAGGCCGGGGGGTGTAGAAGACTCGTATCCGGAGCTGGCTGCCGGCGACGAGTCGGATGCTGACGGTGACGACTCGTGAACCTGAAAAAAATACAACATTTAGAGCGACGACAGGACGAGGGCAAAGACTGAACAGAATATAACGTTTGCAAGAATGACAGCAGCGTGAACACCAGAGCAATAACAGTATCATAGACCAGAAACTTTTATAGGCTACGTTTTGTATTTAGTCGGCCTGAAAGTTGAATTACCTTCATGTGCTTTCGAAGAGAGCTGGGGTGGGTGTATGACTTGTCACACATTTTGCAAAGATACGGTTTGTCTGAAGTGTGAACGTGCATGTGTTTCTTTCGGTCACTGCTGTTCGCAAAGCGTCTGTCGCAGCCTTCAAACTCACACTGAAATGGTTTTTCCCCTGGAGAAAAAAAACATGTAAAATTAGATTTGATTAGATAACTGCTGTGCATTAAATTCTTGGCTTTATCAAGAGTAATACGAGTCAAATAAGTGAATTCAGGGCCAAGGAATATGTTACAAGAATCGGTTTATCATATAATTAGGCTATACGAAATGCTATAGTGTGCCTATAAATCAATGCAAAGGTGGGTTTATGACTTATTTTAAAACGCATGAATGTGGATAATTATATTTAAACGCTTGAACTGTTCGCCTTTATGCTAATAATGAGAGGGGTTCTAGCAGCCGGTTCTTATCCCAACAAGGCTGCCGTCAAGACCAATAAAAAGCAGCGTCGTTGTAAAAGTGCCATTATTTATGACTGTAAAAAAATGTTTAGATTGTTATCTGCTGTGTGTAAAAATACAAATAGGTTATATTTACGCACTGTTAATTTTCTCTTCACTTCTCAAAATACATCACATCACGGATAATGTAACAAATATCCAGGGCTTCCCCATTTAGAATCCATAAAAATGCAAATAACACTACGACAGACTCAAGATCGATACAACAGTGTATTCTAACAGGAAAATGGTTCAAATCCTCCCAATGGCTCGTCTGACACGTCGTAACTAACAGACTATTAACAAAACAATAGGCCTTCAAATCACATTTACAGAAAAGTGATTTTTTTAACGTATAAATAATTTTCAGAGTTTATAGCTGAGGTTATCAAAATAAAGAAAGAAAAAATAGAAACTTAGTAGATTAACTCAACTGAAATTCAAAATACTGACGTAGCCAGTTTATTGAGCGAGCATTGGTCCACGCAGACATTAAACTGGTTGAAGAGATTTACTGCACCTCTGCGCACGCGATGCGCTAACAGGACAGAACCCTTGTATCGCCTTTGACCCGTTTAAAGTTTATGAACCACAATCCCTCGACAGTCCGTTACATAATTTATCACACTGTTGAAAAACATCGTTTTTATCCAGAACACCACCAACCATAATCGCTTCCAGGCGTGAAAACAGAGTCGCCGTTATTCGCAACAAATACGCTTCCTCAGAACACGCGTTTAAAAATCTAAAGCTACACAACCTAAACCTCGACTTTGACAGTCTTAAGATACATTAAGTTCCGACATACATTAACTAACGTATTTTGTAAATAGCACAATTTCCGTGATAGATCAATGACAGTTTAAACAATGTAAACCGACAAATTATGAAAACAACGGTTCATCTCTGCTTCACATCAGACACAACTATAAATGAATGAATCTTAATTACCTGTGTGTGTTCTCTTGTGAATCTTCAAATTCTCTGAACGTGCGAAGACTTTCCCACAGCCTGGGAAGGGGCAGGGGAAAGGTTTCTCTCCCGTGTGCACACGAATGTGATTGACCAATTTATATTTAGCTTTAAAGGGTTTGCTTTCCCGCGGACAGTCTTCCCAAAAGCAGACGTGGTTGCTCTGTTCTGGTCCACCGACGTGCTCGACTGAGACGTGGGTGACCAACTCGTGCATTGTGCTAAAAGTTTTATTACAACTCTTCTTGGGGTTGCTCAGCTGTTCCGGATCAATCCACTTACAGATGAGTTCTTGTTTGATGCACTGTTGTCTCATGTAACGAAAAAAGGCACCGGGGTGGTGATGCGCTGCCATGTTCATCCCCATGTTCATATTCATAGAGCTGTACTGGTTGTGCAGTTGGGCGGCTGAGTAGGGGTCGGTCCTGGGGCTGGAGACCTGGTGGTACTGATCTGACCGCCCAAAAACCTCACCCGGTAGTCCAAGTCGCATCTGCCCATTGAGCACGTTTGGAGATCCGTGGGACCCATGCTGATCGTGGATCCCAGGGAACAGAATGTGGCCTTGACTGTCTGCATGGGAATGATGAAGAGACCCCGCAGTGGGGCCGAAGATCGCGTGCTGGCTGCTTGCCGGGGACGATTCTCCGAAACCTCGGCTGCGAAACAGAAAGTCCCGCGTTGAGTTAAACGGCGAACTCGCGTAGGATGTGACATGAGCTGCATGCGCACCCAGTGCCGCAGCGGGGTAACCGGGTGCTTGAGAAGTGAATGCAGAGCTCTGTCCGGGAGAAAGATCGTGGTTCAGTTTAAAAGCGCCCATGTGTGCCGAGTCTACGAAGCTGTTTTGCGCTAAACTCAAGTCTCTTTCCTGCATATCGCTTGCTGTGTGATGCCTTGCAAATGTTCCAACTCCCAACCCAGGGAACTGGTGACCAGCGTCCAGTAACATTATTTCGCAATTAAAATAAATTTAGCTTGAAACAGTCTACGGTCTACAATGGCCTAGATTTATGTAAAATAATCAAAAATGCAATCAACTACGGAAGTATTAACTTCCAGATTTGAAAACACGACATGAGGTGAACTTCTAGGCTCTGATCCGCTCACGTGAAGAAAAAAAACATAGAAGCTTTCTTACTCAGCTCGTCTATGCTTTCTTGTGGATAACTTGTAACTCAAAATCCCAGTAAAAGGAAAGAAAAAGATTCCTTTGCGTCTCTCCGTTCAAAATGAGTCGATGTTGTGATTTTCAAATCAAACGAAAGAAAAATACGACTGATTATCTTATTGTATCTTCTTTAAACGCACCGCGAGCTCTCGAAGCATCTCGAATTGGAATGTTTATTTCTTTCGCTTGTCTGTGTTTATCTCGGAGGGTCTCTCTTTCTCAGTGGACTGGCACTACGTCCTCTTACGCCCCCTTTAACTGGAGCCCGGTTATTCATTTGACGCAGTCTCATTGGCTATCGAGTCTCATCAATCCCACATGCCCCTCCAATCCAAGGTACTCTTTTGGCGACTAATAGCTGATCGCCATTTTCCACTGACAATTACCGCCTACTTTTTTCGGCGAGTCTTTTCTGAGAACAGATAGAAAGAAAGGAAACCAATATAGCCTTCTATTGTTTTATTAGTTGATAGCGTTTATAACATAAAAAAAACAATGTATGATCGATAATAAAGTGTGCGTAATAGACTATGTTATCCTATGATAGAATAACTCGCAACCACCGGGTGTGAAATGTTAAATCGTTTGCATGCTCATTTATTTAAGTATTTAATATAGCCAAATGAGACTTTGGTTATGGGCAGATCTAATTAATGCGTAGCACCAAATTGTAATCCAACATTCATACAATATTACAGTAACTTGTTACAGCCACGTAAACGCTGTCGTTCGAGGTGGGCCCTGGCTCATTTTCTACGTAAGTATCCGTACAGTAACTGCCATAACGTAGATTAGTAGGTCTAAATACATCGTTTGGTATTAGGCCTGTTATAACGATAGCTCAAGTCAAATATGTGTGGAATCCTTTATATCTGCCGTTGGCAGGGTGAATTTAAACTGCTGCGAGTATTGTCATTACCAAAAGATAAGAATAGAAAAAGAAAATATGCAAACCACAGAAAGACAGACAGGACAACTAATCGTGAATTCTTCACCAGATATTACAAACGCATATAGAAACGACGTCAGTGGTCCCTAGGTAACAGTTATTTCATTTAATAGACAATTGATAGTACCGTGGATAAAATTTGTCTTTATCTCTAATTACGCGGGACTATGAGAAAAGTCTTAAAAATAAGAACACGGGTAATTGCGTGGATTATATGCCTTACCGTAATACAACTCATTACATTTTTCTGGCATAAAATGTGTTTGATAGCATGTTTTCTAGATAAAATGGTAAAATGATCTTGTTCACACGTTTAACCAAACGCGCAGAAACCACAAATGCATTTACATAAATTACCAAAGCAGTTACTCGGCTTCAAAAATATCTTCTTTTTTTTTTAAATACATGGCGTCATACATCGAAGTACAAATTGCTGGTGTAGTATTTTTTTAAGTAAACCATATGCCTTTATGAGCAAGACCCAACCATCTTTGTCACATTCTGTATTCACTGACATTACCAAAAGCTTCTTCCAACTCGACACTGCAAGTGATAGTCTATGTATGGATAAGAAACGCTGCTAAGCGTCTCCCAGACCAATATGCACAAACACTTCAGGGTTGTATATAGGATCGAAAACTCCCACATTGCGCAAAATAGCAATCGTACCGTTCAGCTAAAGGGGTCTTACTTACTCATCGAACTCATGCTCCACAAGGTCCTGTTCCAACACACTACAAACTTTCTCTTGTCTCCCCGCGACTCCTAACGCGTGAAGCGGTAAATAATAAGGGCGGAAAAGTATAAAACTTTGGGAATTCTGTGCGCCTCAGCTCAAAGCCACGAGTGCTGCACGTTATGTTCCATTCTTGCAAGACTATTTCTACCCTCTCTGCAGGAAACACAGGATCCGTTCCAAGTTCAAAGTCACGTCTGCCGACCCCTGTAAGAAGTTCTTTATTTCTCAAGAAAACCACAAAACCTTTCCCCTTGTCATGAGTACGAAAAAAAAATGAGGGCAAGGTATTCGGCCCGGAGCACGCAGCTATAGTTTATGTTATTCTATTCCCATTACCGGGGAGAAATGAAAGTTTTAAAAACATATAACTTTTTAGAACATAAACAAAACGGTGATTAACCTCAAACTAGCACCGTGGTTTGTGTAGCCCTGTAGTCTACGCGAAGGTTTATGCAAACTTCATTTGCTGTTAGCCATAAGCAAACCTCTTACTGTGCTGAGGGGGAAAAAAAATCTCAGTGGTGAATATGCGGTTTCATCGTGGCAAAACGCCTTCAGCCACAGCAACAGGGGATTTGTCTCATATTTGACGTTATCAATATGTTGACTTATTGTTGTTTACTTTCAGTGACCTTGGGTTTTTCAAGGGTGTTTGACCTCCGACCCATGAAGACCACATATGTTGCCACATGAACATACTATTTAAAGAGTAAAGAGTGCTCCCATACAAAACAAAACCTGTTTAAAAGTTTTCATAGGGCTGAAATGTCGCTCCACAGCAGTCCAGGCACTTTAAATAGTTCATTCAGGGTGTACGTGACTCTATTTTCAGGCTTATTCAAAAAGCAGGTTAAAAGAGATTATTTGTATGTGTATATGTGTATTCTTGTAATTATTAAGTAAGTAAAATGGTGAGGTTTTGAAAACATATATAGCCACTACCAATAGAGCGACAGTATCTGGTTAAATGGTGCGCGTTGACTTATTAATTTTTTTTTATGCTTGTCGAGATAATTGTTCCTCATTATGTGAAGACGAATGATGACGCATCCCTTAATCGGTGTACATTATTATCCTGCGTAATCTATAGCACCTTTAACACTGATAAAATGTGTGACTGAATGCAGGAAATGAAGAAATGTCTAAAAGTTAAAACATCTAACAGTGTTACAAGGGGTGGCGGATAAGGATGAAGAGAACGTGCATAACGCGTCTATAAATCTTTTGCTGCATAATAATCATACTGAATTGGTAATGACTAATAATAAATGAATTGTGTTCTAAAAAGCTAGTTTTTTTTCTGTAAATCTAAATGTCAAACAAATAGCTTAATATAATAACAAAAACTCACTAGTGTTAAATTAACACGAGATGTACAACTACGTAGTTTATTTGTTCTCAAATGTTCACTATAAGCGTTAACAGTGATGATTTTTCGATGTCTGATTTTAAGAAACAACCAATATTTACTTGAGATTGTCACCACTTGGAAACGCATGATCTACAAGGAAAACGTCTTGACGCAGAATTGGTAACCAAAGTCCTGGCAATAATTCTGTCCTGCCTACCAACATTAATCAGTTTTAAAGATGATTTTGAATGAAGACATTAAATCGATGACAGATACATGTCCTGCTGTGTTTAACAGGAACCTTAAACGGGCGTGGACTTGTATCATAAAGTTCGAGATACACACCCACACACACGTACACGCACGCATTCAGACACACACACACACACACACACACACACACACACACACACACACACACACACACACACACACACACACACACACAAACACACGCATACATATAATGAGAGAAAGGCAGAGAGAAAAAAGTATACAGTCTGACATTTATAAAATATTGTGAAGTTTGACTTTCTCCAGAAAACAAATGAACTGTTCAGGTTTTGTAGGAAACTCCTAGCGCTTGTGGAAGATGGCTAGTTATGGTTAAAATATGTAGTGTTAAACACTTTTGCTCTTAAAGGAGTTAAGTGTTTGACCTGTATTATCTGTATCAATGTGGTTTATATATTCCTCTATTAAAGGTTAAGCAGAGAAAACATGTTTACTATAATATGCTTGAGCTAAATGGTAATTCTAATTGTATTTATTTTTTTTATTGATCTTTGTTGTAATATATTTAGTACTCACCTTTTATCATTGAATTACTGATCACATTGATTGCTCATTTTTGAAAATATAAAGTTACACTTATTAGTGTAAATATACATAATTGATATTGGTGACGTATTATAAACATTATGTAAATTAAGTCCCTGTTGTATTTGAAACCTGGCACGTTTGATTATGTTAGATTATTATTATTTATTTATTGTGTAGCAAATTTGTAGTGATGAACTAATATAAGTGTAGTCTAATTTCAAATGAGATTGGAATTTAGAATGTCTAGAACCTACAGTGAAATATAGCCTAGTAATTACTGCGGCAACCACCAAAGAGCAAGCCTTCGCTTTCTTCACTTCTTATTAAATGTTCAGATTAAATATCAGATAAAGCAGTTCGTTATAATTTAACCCTATTTCCATTCTATTTACCGGTTTATCAAGAAATAACATAAAAAGTACATTTGAAGTTAAAATGTTTCCAAAGAAAAATTAAATAAAAAATGAAAAAAGTAATTCTGAATTTGTGTCAAAAAACAACGTCTATCCACATGTGCATGTCCAGGTAAACAGAGCCGTATAAACAGATTTGCCTCTAACTTTGCGACTACAACTTTTTTTGAGTCAACAACGATGAAGAGAGTGAGGGGGCGGAACCCCGCTGAGCTTATGCGCTGAAAGACAGCCAATCGCTTCGTTCTCTTAACTGCCAGTCACCAAAATCTGTCCAATACCCGCAGTGCCATTTCTAAACTGTATTCCCCACTGTGTCCTCCAACTGTTGTATGTTCTGCCAATCGCTTGAGGACAGAGTGGGAAAAGGAGCAAGCAGAGTTAGAGGCAGGACAAAAGAAGTTATATAGACGGCTTTATACGTATATTTTAATGTTTTAAAAGGCGTGTAGTGGAAAAAAAACAATAGTAGCGAGTGTGGACATGACATCGTAGTTATGGAGCCCCCTTTGAGCAAGAGGAATTCGGCGATAAGATTAGCGGATTTGGCAGCGACTCAACCCCTTCCTCATCAGAATATGACAGGCTTCCCGGGGATAGGGGGGCATCACCCTCACTCCCACCATGCCCACCTCCACCCTGGGGAGATGGGCAGCGACCCTGGAGTGGCTCTCACTCCATTCGGACCCGAGCACATGGCACAGACAAATGCTCTCAAACTTAGTCCATCTCAGCACATTCAAAGCCACCCTGAAGCCCAGACCGCGGCATCTTTCACTTCTTCTCAGACCACAGTTGGTTTCCCCGTGGCTCACCCCCACTCAGGCTACACAACCAGCAGGGACTTCATCCTCAGGAGAGAGCTCTCAGCCTCTGCTATGCATGCACTTGGCGACCAACATAGTTCCGCCTCCTCCCCTCATCACCATGGCATGTTCATTTCCCCAACAGGTGCTTATGGGCACACGGAAGGTGGTGCCCATCCACTTTTTACTGGACTTCACGACCAAGCGGCCCCAGGTGCCCATCACCATGCTCTCAACGGACAGATGCGTCTGGGTCTACCGGGGGACATCTATGGCAGGCCAGAACATTTCGGCCACAGGCCCGAGCACTATGGACCTTCTTCACTCCACAGCTACAACTCCATGAACTTAAATGTGAACATCGCTTCAGCTCCTCATGGAGCCACGGGGGCGTTTTTGAGATACATGAGGCAGCCCATCAAGCAAGAGTTAATCTGCAAATGGATTGATCAGGAGCAAACGTCAAAGAAGCCATGCTCCAAAACTTTCAGTACCATGCACGAGCTGGTGAACCATGTCACCGTGGAGCACGTCGGGGGACCCGAGCAGAGCAATCACGTCTGCTTCTGGGAGGAATGTCCGCGCGAGGGAAAAGCGTTTAAGGCAAAGTACAAACTGATCAATCACATCCGAGTTCATACGGGAGAAAAACCGTTTCCTTGTCCCTTTCCTGGTTGTGGAAAAGTGTTCGCCCGCTCGGAAAACCTTAAGATTCACAAGAGGACTCACACAGGTCAGTAAAACACAAATAAATTACTTGAGCGCGGAAAAAAGGTTGTTTGGGAGGCTAGCGATAGCTGTTTGTATTTCGCAAATAAAGTCCGTGTTGTTGTCCTGAGTTTAGGAGTGTGCTGAATAGTAAGTAGTCTGCATTTATCGCATGTAGTAAGGGTCGAGGCTTAAACCAGTTACCCATTCGTCATAAACAAACCTTTTCTTTCGTGTTATATTTTATATTTTTAGAGTGAACCTATGAAGTAGAGGTGGTGAAAATATACAGTGCGTTTCTTCATACAAGAATATATATATATATATATATATATATATATATATATTCTAAACATGATCGTGGTGCAGTAGTTTGTGGTTTTTCTAGCAGAGCAGGCTGTTTTTGTACGGAATCATTCGTATTCCCCCAGTACACGATATAACTGTGCCTCGCATTTTGGAATGCAACTCGAGTTTCTCAACAATCTTGTCCTTTGATGCATTAATTAACAACACATGGAGGAAAAACTGCATTTTAAACGAAGCTGAACGGTTGAAGTTCGAAAGAGTTTTAACATTTACGCGTAACACATGCGTAGAAGTCACCAATACACCAGGCGAACTGTTTCCAGTTTTGTACTTAACTAAGGCTATAACGTGGGAAGCGGTTAAGGAAGGTTGTGTTTTCGGCCCCCAGCCTGTGTCAGTGCAGGCCAGACATACTAGTGTTCGCCAAACGTTGCCCGTGATGTCAGTCTCGTAGCCCATTTATAGGTCCTCTTTAGCCAAGCAGTGTGTGCAGAAGTCACTCTGTTCCCTTTATTTTGGCTCCTTTGCTAGCCTTTCCATGATGCTCTTTTTATGAACTCTTTTTAAAGACGACAGGCTTTTACTTCGCCACTGTGTTTTCTTTACACTTAGTGTGGGGAAGGAAGCAAACTTTGGAAATATGTGCTTGTTAGATGTATGGTAATATAGTCGAGGCTACACCGTAGTATCCTAACGGGGATGAAGGCCCGCTGAACCGCCATGTTAAACGAGGATGGAGTTTACTGGTAATAACACGCATTGTAATCTAAACACGAACCGTATAAAGTATGTGTGGGGGTTAATAAGAAGACGTTAGACTATTGTTTATGTGGACCTTAGAAAAGTGTGAGAGAGAGATTTGTTCTGTTCTTCATCTTCTCTACGCTGGGACCACGTGCTGTAACGAGTATTCAGGTGCATATGGGCTGCCATACGAGTCCCCAGACTACACGTGCTGTAACGAGTATTCAGGTGCATATGGGCTGCCATACGAGTCCCCAGACTACACGTGAAACGCACAAAAAAATATCCAAAAGTGTATCATATGCTAATTATGTATCCTAGTAATATTTTGAAGCTCGTAGTTTATGCTTCATGTGGTTCAAACCATTACCCTGCTGATTTAACTACAGTTGAAGTTTAGCTCAACATTACCGACCGTGCTGATATTTACATGGAAAAAAAAAATCCTGTTTCTCGTAAGCCCACGTTAGTCACCGTCATAATACAAAGTAATGTGGCTCACATGTCATAGCTCATGTGATGCGTTAGTGCGTATTCAGTTGGCTACTGTAGTCTCTGAAGAAATGTGGGCAGCATATGGGCCTTCAATTTAAATAAATAATTACTGAACATCTACTAATTGCTATTCTTATTTCAAAACATCATTCCCTGATTACTGAAATACAGTATTACCATATACCCACGGGATAACTAATCAATTAGCGTGATATTTGTATTTTTTTTTTCTTTTGCAGGCGAGAAGCCCTTCAAATGTGAGTTTGATGGTTGTGACAGAAAATTTGCCAACAGCAGTGACAGGAAGAAGCACTCTCACGTCCACACGAGCGATAAACCTTACTACTGTAAAGTCCGAGGCTGCGACAAGTCGTACACACACCCCAGCTCTTTACGGAAGCACATGAAAGTGCACTGCAAGTCCCCCCCACCTCCCTCGGCCAATTCGGGAACGGCGTACCATTCATCGTCCGCTACGCTCGGTGATACCCTCTCACCGACCTCCGAGCCCCACAGGAGCCGCTCGACGAACCTTTCCCCGCAGGTCACCAATCTCAATGAGTGGTACGTGTGTCAAGGGAGCGCTGTTCCCAACAACCTGCACACACCTTCCAGCGACGTGCCAACATCAGAATCTGACGACGAGGACTCTTTCAGACATTCAGACCCAAGGACAATGCTCTGATGTGAACACGCAAGGAATATATTCTGTTGCCCACTGTTTTTCTTATAAATGTGCTTGATACACAGTAGCCTATTCCTAAGTGTTCCAGGCTGGTGGAGGGACACGAAACAGCGATGCGGGTGTCAGACGGTGAAGAGCATCTGTCCTCAATAGCTAGCCTTCGCCCCTAGGATATGCATAATGCTTTTATGTCAAACGTGTTCTCCACACGGCATTACATTTTGAACAACACATTCATAGCTGAGTGTAACTACTGCAACTAAGTGGACTTGACGCTTTGGATTACAAAGATTTAACGTCAGAGAGTTAACAGAGTGAGGCCTGTTTGAAAGTCAGAATCATTTCATCAACAAAACACGGGATAATTTGAAATGTTGATCGCGAAATGCAAGATAGGTTCTGCATTCCCAGTTCAGTCTTAGTTGATTAAGTCATTTCCAGTCAATTATGTGACATCAACATTGTTTGTATGAAACAATAACAATTAATTGATGTGTTTGTATCGATGAGTCAACGGTTTTATATAGCTTACCTTCCCCCAAGAGGTCTTTTATAGTGATGTACTGACGTCGAATGTCTGAGGGACAACTGTTCTTTACCAAGTGTTATGTAAACATTCCAAATGTTTTGCAGTGAGAATCATTTTCAAGTAGGCCTATCAATTGTATCATGTCAGTGTCAAGGGAAATTTGTTTATTCTAAATATGTTTGAGTACTTGTTTATACAATAACTGTGGTCGGGGCGATTTTGTGATATTTAAGGACTATTTAAAAATATATTTTATGCAAAAAGCCAATGTAACTCTAATTTAAGAGTACGAATATGTCCTTCGAGACCCTAAATAATGTAAAATTGACAGGCCTGTCCCTGACGGATTTGTACAAAGGCTAATAGTATTGATGCTTGTGAATGTTGTGGTAATGTCCCAACGAGTTTTGTAAATTGTAATTTATTTGCTGGTATTAATGTTGGTCTGAAATTACAGATACACCAAAGAATAATATGATTAATTTTGGTGAAATTTAGTGATTTTTATCGTGTTCTGTAAAAGCTTTTACTTGAATAGACTGTGTAATGTGAAATGTCCCTCGCATGCCCTGTGTAGTAACTGTGTCTTTCTGTTGAGGTGCATGGTGGCGTTGGCGTTGTGGTGGGGGAAACGTGAAGAGGATTGTGGAGATCTTTAATGTTTGTGACGAAATTGATATGTATAAATTTATGGACTTGAATAAAAAACAGGACATGTATGTTTTTCTTTTTGTCAGACATTCAGTTCAATATGTACGCGTCTCTTATTTAAAGCCATACAAACACGTTACCTTGTTTCTGCTAACATTCTTAAACGCTGCACTGATCATTGTTACAGCTATAAATATGCTAACCACGAGCACACAGTCTATTATTTTAAAAGCAAAAAGCATCTTGTTAGACTATTTATTTGTTATAGTTTATAAGACACGTTGCGTTATGGAAGCATTAAAGACACTGGAGAGTAGGTTGCTTAATCTGCACAAATTACAGGAGTAACGTAAATGTTTGTTAAGTAAAATTTGTTCTTAAGTAATTATCTATTCTTCTTTACTAATAGGAAAGCCAATAGCAGATCAGTAGCGCCGCTTATAAAAGCCGAGCAACACAGTCACCAACACACGAATCAGTCATGGGGTATAAAAAACATAAAAGATTTCTTACAAGAAAGGGAATTTTTCATTGTGAATATGAACCCCCTCCGCTAGTTATTCCGTAAACCGCGCAACCACACTTTCAAAGTGCCCCTTGTCCAGAGTACAGAATCAAAATTGACCAACGCAAGTCCTGCATCACTTCAAAGCGATCCGCGTCAGAGCGGAAAGTCGGCCCGCTTTGACAGTCTTCATGGTGCGTTAGGATTTCTATGGCGATTGGCAACTGAGACGCTAACATTTGAATATGTCTTGTAGGAAAACCTCTAAACTGGGTATAAATGGGTGTTCATCAAAGAGAGCAGCTTCTCCCACGAATCCTGATATGGGTTGCAATCCTCGTGTATTGCGTTTCCTCTTAAATGTGACTAAAGACAAAAGAAACATGATCATTTTATTTGTGTTTATAAAGTGCTGATTCTTGCAAGCTACTTTATTCATGTGTGAGCTGAACTACAGAATGACGGAGTGATTTGTAATGTATCCCAGATAGGCCTGTATTATTTATTGCAGGTGGACAGAAAGAAAATGTTACATTCGCCTTTACTATTCAGCACGCTAACGAGACGGTGCCTTAGTTTAGTGCAGCAGAAGGTGCTCTAACGTCCGTTGCCTTTACGCACGTGTTTTATAACCGGTGCGAAGTTCAAGTGCACCTTAAAAACTCCTGCCTCCTTCGTGCGTACTCGTAGCACATTCGATGAAACACGGAAGCGCCAAAGCAAGCCGGTTCAGCTACAGACACTCTATTAAGATACAGTTTCACTGACCTTGGTTTCATGCCACGTTAGCGTAGTCAATTTGCATTTCATCAGAACCTCTCATATTTTGTTCCCAAACCTTTCAAATCCCAGGGGTATATTCAGGTTTAATTTGAAACAAGCGCCGGCGCGCTACTCATCTTTTGTCCACAAACTATTATTTGCCAAGTAAAAGAATGATCTTTTATTTATTTAAAAACAAGTGCCCTGTGAATGGGGCAAAATAAACACGATGAAAAATAATCAAAGAGATAGTTCGCTCGGTGTGAAAGGGGGGAACTTCATAAAAGAGCTGAAGCAGTCACAGTTGAATGAGAGACGCTTTGAAGTAGAACTTATTATCTGAGGAATACTTTTCGGTTGTCCTAACGACGCTATTGAATCGAAAAGCTACTCCTTTGTCAACGATTTGTTCGCCTTTAGTGGCATGCCCGTGGAAATCACTTACATGGACTACCTTAACATGCAGCCTGCAAATCAGTAACTCTGCGAGTCAGACTTGTAGACGCCACTTTTCAAAAGACAAAGCAGAAGTCACTGTGAAAACTCAGCAAGATCTCTCCCATCTTGCCTTTATTAGACAGAATAATCACATCAGAGGAGCCTGTTTACTGCAGTCTAGTCAGATTTCACACCGTCTCTTTCACATTACATTTAACATGGATTCAAAGCGACATTTTGCACTTTTTAAAACCAGAATATAGGGGTAATTCCAACTCAAACGTCGGATCCTTACGCTGTACCACGTCATTAATTAATGCGACGAAAAAAGCGTTTTACATACATTTACGTACAAGAAACCAAAACAGACACAATGATAAAACATACAGCTTTCAACATATAGCTTGTAGAATATAACTTTTTACTTTTTCAATTTAAATGATTGGAAGTAAATATCCAATCATTTTCATTTTTATCAGTAAGCAAATTCTTCCAATTAAAGGCATCCATTTGCGTTTTATCTTTAGACACGAGGCCCGTAGTTTAATTAGGGAGTAAAGGAAACGTGAAGATGAAGAAATCACGAGACCTATGCGTCATAGAGGAACAAACTATCGTTTGCTTCCAGTCTTTTTTTTAACGGTTTTTCATGATCAGGTCCATTTTAAGGAAGTTCTAAAAATTATATTTAAACTTGCACCTGGTATATTTTTGCTCATACAAAATGTAAAATATTTCAATATCCCAAAAGGTGGGCCTACTTATTTTTGCATTTCATCTCTGTTTTATGTCCTATACTTTCGACTATTTGTGCAGATACGCGATCGTGCAACGTAGTTTAATGTTTAAAACCACCAAACGTAACAGTCTTAAATTCTTATCATTGCATTATTTGCCCGATGCGTTTGGATGAATGTGGTAGGCAACTTATTTTCATTATATCTCATAATTCTAATTTCAAATTTTAAAAAGCGTACTCAGAATAGGCTACTAGATTCATTCTTTGATTTACTGCTTTATTCTCTAAAGGGAAGCTTAAGAAAACTGGACACATATGCACTATCCAGGCATCCTGCCAAACTCTTCCAAGCACCCTACCTGCCGACTATCTAAGTTTCCTGAATAAGTGAGAAAACACAATCCAGTTGCAGCTGTAGACTACATGTTATCTCTCTGGTCAGCTTCGAGCATTCATATATAAAAAAAAAAACTGTTCCGAATCGAAAGCCTTTAATAGGATCTAACGTCGTCTGAACACAGTACACTGTGAGTATACTTACGAGATTGTCTCTTTAAAAATCCAAGCGGATTTTTTTTTTTTTTTAAATTCAAAACGTGTTTTTAACTGTGGCGATTGTTTGTCTACGTGTCCTGTGTTCCGTCCCTTTTCAGGAGGTGATGGTAACTATATGAGATAGCTGGAGAAGTTTCGAGTCGAACGTGTTGTTGGCTGTTTGGACTGAGAGCTCAGTGAACGGCGCGTTCTCTGTGAGCCTATTTGGGCAGCTGTGAATTCACCTATTAGCCCCGATGTCTTTCCGAAAAGATTGGTAGAGTTAAACATCTGACAATGGGCACTCCGGGGTGCCTCTCGTCTGACCTATACCCAGTTTTTAATAGTTTCATAGGAACTTCATTAAATCAATTACTCAGTGGGCACATCATAATTTATTTGTAATTAACTCTGAAAAGTTTGAACTACTAACATTTGTATGGATTTATTTGCCTGTTGAATGTTAGAAACTCAGATACCTGCGTCTACTGTGTTAACCATCAGCCTGCAAGCACACAGCGGAGTTGTTTCGTTAAGGCAAGTTTAAGGTTCGACGCTGTTCTTGCACCCTTGAGAGAGACTCTCATTAGTGAGGTATGCACCATGCTCGGTGTGGCCAAGACAGAAAATATGTCGAGGTTCGCTGGGAAAATAATGCCAAACCTAAAATAGAAAACATTAATTAAGTCAACAGACTGGAAAACAATTGCGTTAAAACATATTTTTATATTTGCTAATGCAACTGCAATGAAGACCTTTAGTATTAAGAGTAGTAAGAGTTGTTAGGGTAAGAAATGTCAAAAACGCCTGAATGTAAAGATGTATATGAAAATACCACGTTTCAAAGCTGTGTAATAATGCATAAACGCTTGGTTTAACTCATGTTTACAAAATAAAGCTGCAATCCCGTTAGACATCTCAAATCCTGTTCCTGTCATCTCAGTGGTCTAGTACTTCAGTTCTAATGGCTGATACACAGCTATGAATCTGTGCGTAATATGAAAGGTTTCTGCTCAGTGGTTTATGCTTCTCCAAAGACTGACATTGTTTTAAAAGCCCTGTCTTCCTGGAACATGCAAATGTTAAGAAAGCATTCAACAGAGAGTTAAATCTATTTTTTTTTTTTTGCTTGAATACAGGTTTGGGACATGCATAATACATCTCAAGAGCCAATTCATTCGAGACCTTATATCTAAATGAAATACTGTACACTGTAAATATACTGATTTATGTTGCAGTTAAAGTGCGGAGACCTTTTAACATATAGGAACAAGAAACTGCATACCGACTTTTCTCTGCATCTCAATGTCTTCTCAAGTTGCACCATGGCTTGGCTCTCTTGGCCAAAGCACTTTAATACTGAAAACATATGAATCATCTTGCATGTCTCCTGGAAAAAGCAGACATGATATCTGGCCTCCCCACAACATCTGTGGACCTACAAACTTGGTGCGCGTCCAAATGTGGGATCCACAGGACTGGGAGACTTTCCAAAGCACGGGGTGAGGAGAGCAAGGTCGTCCACGGACAAGAGCTGGAGCCAGCCCCCTCGTACCTGGCCTGTCCAGCACAGAGAGCAGACGGCCGAAACCTCGGAGCAGAGCGAACGCCTCACCACTTGCCTTGTGTTTGACAGGGTCTGCTTAAAAGGCTCTAAATGCAGGGATGCACTTCCAATAGAAGCATGTTCCATCCAGGTGGTAAACGCTCTGCGGCGTTTGTGTAGCCTTATCCTGGGAAAGGACAGCGTTTTAAAACGTGTCGCGTGTTCCAGGAGCCATATTGCATTTCCACTGTGCTATGCTCGAACTGGACTGTGAAAATGTAAGGTAGTTTAAAACTATGCTGATGTCACAGGTAAAAGATGCTATTAGTCTGTTGATGGGTACCAGACCACAGTATTTCCCTATCAGTGGTTTGTTTATGTATGATGACAATTTCTTTTCATACAGACAATTTCTGTTTATAGAAGTACTACACTCATGGATCATGTTTACATAATGCATGTAAGAGCCAGTAATAATCTTGTAATTACATTTCAGATGACACTTAATTGTGTTTCATTGCATTCACTGCAAAGCTTTGTTCAAACACATTGGAGGCCAAAGGCAGAACTATAGTTACTGTTAGATGGACACTGGGATTTACTTTGGAATCACTATAATTTGCTTTCTTCAGTTCAATATTTCATAAAAGTTTATTCACTGTGGCCAGTGGTATTTAATCACTGACAGGCAAAGTTCAAAAAAAAAAGAAAAAGATGAAGGTGATGATGAAGAACATACAAACACAGTTGACCGCTTCTTTCCCCAGATAATAATCCTAACGTAATCTACTGGCTTTCACAATCTACTGTTTTAACTATAGATGGTGAAAGGCCTCTTTCTCAGAAACTCTCATGTACACCACACCAGTGCTTCTGAATGCAGCTGTAACACCTCTTACAGAGGAAAAGGTCAAGATTCAGTGTGAAGAATTCATTCCTGCACAGCTAGACCACCATAAAGAACACACACACACACACAGGAGAAAGAAAGGGGGGGCACTACAAAAACAGGTAGAAGGAAAAAACTGAAAATCGTCATGAGACGGAACAGACACAGTTAGGAGTCCTAATGAAGCCTGAATCATTTGCATACAGGTTCCTTTTCTACTCCAAGTGCTATGACTCAGTCAGAGTGCTGTGACTCAGTCAGAGTGCTGTTTGCTTTGTGTACTGCCAGGTTGCAGTATACCACACTTAAACATTCAGATCCCAGATTCTCTTAATCCCAGCATGGTAATCCCAGCATCTCAGACACGAGCCCATAACCTGAGCCCAGCACCTCTCTAGCCACGTGTCTCGGCCCCTTTGCTATGGTGGCTGTTCTTAACTACTGCAGGCTGCTTTGCTTTCGCTGTCCCCAGCTGACCTTGAAACAACCATTAGATATGGCTTTGAATCACTGTGAATTTCTAACCAACTAGGCCTCAGGGTCCCTCTGTGCTGTTGATGGCTTGTTTTCATACCTGTGTCGTGGCATTTTGAACAGGTAATGCATGTACTGTAGACCATATCTCCGTAGTTCCATGCTTCTTTACCAACACTGCAGGAGCGAATCAGACTGTTGCATACGAGGGATTTCATACTGAATTTGTTTTCCTAAGTGCAGCCAGTCAGTCCACACAAGCTGATCTGGACCTACTGGACATTCAATCTCTATATGATTTCTGGTTTTCATGTGCAAACTATTGATCGATTAAGATTAAGTAATAGTTATACTTTGGCAGATACATGTAATGATTTGACATACACTGACATTATAGTTATGATGTTTTTACTATGAAAGATTACAGGACTAAATCTTTCACAGCATCTCCCATTAGCCTCAAGCAGGATTACTAACACCTCATCGCTAAAGTCATAGAAATTGTCGCCTAGAAGAATTTTTTTTTTCTTTAGTCAAAATACCATTATTACTAACCAGTAACATATTCTGACATTGAACTCCTTTTGTAATAAAGCTGAAAAACTGCAACACAGTGAAATGAGACAATCAATATTCATTGTTGGCCACAAGACTCCTCTAATTCCTGTAGAATATCTGGAAGGGAGGCATAAACCAAGTCACTTGCCAAGCCCTCATATAAGGAAAAGCAATGATGGAACCGGACTGGTGAAGAAACAGTCCCAGTGGAGACTTTACACTGGTCTGTCCCAGTCACAAGACAAATTGTATAATTAGGCTGAACTCTTAGGGGAAAGCCACCTTTGGCCCTTCCTTGACATTTGCAATGGTAAATGACAGAAAGTCTCACTAAAATAACGGTGCAAATTAATCTTGGTCACATATAATAATCTCTAAAACTATTAATTGCATTTTTAGACATGTCCTTCTGTGAATTTATCTACGTATTTGATTAATTGTTAATTAATTAATTTATTTTTACATGGCATAAATTTTGATCATCAAAATAATCACACTTTAAAGCTCTAGGCTATATAAAAACTATATATTGAAAACAATTCAATTAAACATTAAGAAATAATGAAACACTAAATTAATATTGAAACGGCCATTAATCACATTTTCACGAGGTAACATAACACGTTAGTGCTTCTTTGTGCTGGCTGTAATGTCAGGCGTTATTAATTTATGTGGAACAGAACCATTACGTGTCAGGGGATATTTGCATCTCCGCTCGACATGGGCGATTTGGTCCTGATGCGAGACAGGTCCCCATGCATCGCTCAAGTTCGCTTCAACCTGAACTGCAGTGTAACAACAACAACGCCCTCGTGCTCGGCTTTCTTTCACGACTGCCCGCTCGTGACCACCGTTGTCAAAATGCGCGTTGTGAGGTGTAATGGGGTTGGGGGTGGGAACGGGATAGGGGGAGCAGAGTTTGGGCTCGTGACTGTTGTAGCGAGGGTTAAGCCACCTCTCCTACCACGCGGTTCCCAGCGGAACGCTCATTACCCTGGCACCAGCAGCCCCCAGCTGTGCACGGATCCTTACCTGAGCATCCCTCATCCAACACGCCGACATAAGCACGTCCACTACCCAAGTGTAACAGCGCGGCGCGAACTTAAGCCAATCGCTATTACAGATAACAACAGAAACGGACGCCAAACTCCAACTTACGTGTGGTTAATGACACATTCAAATGGTTGAAGTCGAGTCAATAACTGAATACATTTCTGCGAAGTCGTTAGTCATTGTTTGCATAATTGGAGCATTCTCCGTCAAACAACTTAGGCATTTTGAAGCACGATGGACGGGATCTGCTCCTCCGTGTTGAACAGTGCCAGAGACGTGCTGCAAAAAGCCACAAAAAGTTATGACACTGACATGCAGCGTCTCCACTCAAAAAGAGACCCGGAATGCTTCCCTATTGTTCTGCGACTGCGAACAGTTCCTTTCAGAGAGACCGAGAGACCTTAAGAATTGTACAATTGAACACAAAAGTTACAAATCACGTAATAGATGAGATATTCAAACAGACTCTTTTACAACCTGTAAATCAATGTCTTGTAATTTACATATTACTTGAAATTCATTCAGGAAAAACGCTGCATATGTGAAATACAGACTCTGGCGATTAAAAAAATATCTTAATTATACCAAAACAAACAATAGCAGCTCAATAAACTAAATAAAATAAGAAATAATTGACATTTTTGTAAATGTTTTAACAAAGGGGAAGTATCAAAACGGCTCGCATTTGTGTAATCCGGATGTTTTTTGTGTAACATATTTTGGTTTGAATGACTCTTCTTATAGGGTCTTTTTTCGGCGGAAACTAATGGGAAGTGATGAAGTTGCTGCTAAACTTAACCGCTGCACACTGTGCGAAGAACTTTAGGGGTCAAGTGGTGATTCATTAGGCCTCTCCCCCTTTACTTTGCCTTGTGTGCTTCTCGAATGACAAGCCTCACACATTGTGCGGATTCAATGTAATTAAGTGCCATGAATTCATAGTTGCTTTAAAGGCAAGAGGGGGAGTTGGTTGAATTTAATGTTTGAATGCCGTCGCTACTGTATAAATCCAAAGAGACTTCAAAATTGATGTAAATGTGATTATTTCAACAGTTAAACGGTAAATAGGACTAATTATACCAGATTCCCTAGACTAGAGTAGCATTACAAACTGTCGAATACTGTTCATGTTTGATTCTAAACGTAAAATATGTGTATAATTAATCAAACAAATTCGAAATTTTTGCCAAAATAAACAGGAACAACATCAACACAAACTGTATTCAAATTAAACATTTTCCAGTTAGACAGAGTCTAAGGAAAACTTAAGATAATCGACAATACCACATTTCTCAAGGGCGACGGCTACTGCTGCGCCCCTCCGAACAGAGCTGAAATCGTCTTCTTTAAATGAGACGAAGCAGACGGGGCTAATCGTCACATTAACTAAGAATTATTTTTAACAAATTAAGTTATTTGTAGACGTATTCGTTAGTCTAGGCTTCGCGCATTAATATTATTATTGTACTATTATTTTTATAAGGGCGTTATTGACTTTTATAAAGTTTTTTTGAAAAGTGGCTCGTCTCTTAATTTATTGCAAAAGCCCAGTCAAATTTAAGAGATCGATATATTTAAAAACGTATAATCCGGGCATGTGCGCTAGTAGCAAATAATCGATTGGATGAGTTAAGTACTCATAAGATAAATACATTAATATGCTTAATAAAAATGGAGAGAAAGTCAACGGTTTGTTTTAAGTAAAAAGTCATGTGCTTGATACAAGACATTTCCTAAAGTTCAAGTATTTGAGAAAATTATTTACACAGATTTTCGGAGATGATTTATGTTTTCTGCAATGAAGACATTGTACTTCAAACAACAGAACTTGGGGCAAACTGCCCTTTGTTGAGATTGATTTATATAAATAATGCATAATTACATAATTTGTCGAAAGTCCGCACAATTAAAATTGAAAAACAATGAGCATACAAATCTGCTTGTACAAATATTAATAAATTAACGTTTAAAGGCAGAGGGATGTGCAATATTTATAACAATATCTATGCTGGAAGGTCACTGCACTAGAAAATCACCGATTTCTTCAGAAGTGGAATTTTTAAAGAGAAATATTAACAAAAAACTGTTAACCAAAGCCGATGCATAGCAATAAGAATACAGAGCAAAATATATAAAAATGCACAACCCGAAGATTGTTAAAAGACGTTTGTTTTTGAGCAATTTAAACACCAATTGAAAATAAAATCTAAAATAAGTACTGAAAAAGTTTATTTTTCAGAAAGAGACGTTAGATCAAACTAATCTCTCGATAAATGTAAGGGGCAAAGTGTTTTTGAGAGCTGCCCTAAAGCGCAAGCTACTCGCCACAGAACTCCCTCTGGCATTACGTGCTGGTGATACGGGGAATGAACACAGGTAATGTTTCGCAAATAATTTGTACACTCAAACAATTCGGCAGCCACTGTGTTGTATATTGCAACTTGCATGCGCAGGGAGTCATAAATAGTGACTTATATGGATGGCAGGGACAGAAGCGCAGAAGAAATAGTCGAATACTGCGGCTCGAGTTACCTTTCTGAGAATGGAGACGCGTGCTGATAGAATCTGAAATATAAAGTGGCGTGCTGGCGCGCGTGCCTGTGCTGATTCACAAGTAAGGTGGTAATAAATACATGCCAAAGATCATAGGATACTTAGTTAAGTCAGAAGGGCGTATTTAATTTGTAGATCTAATGGCAATGGAGGCGATGTATACCTTTCTAGAATATGTCATGATGAGAAGCACTAGCGCTGCCGAGGTGAGAAAATTCCAATTTTGATTTTAATATTCTCTTCAAGCGGATATAACTTAAACTTTGCCCTATGTGCCCTTTAGGTATTGTAATTTTATAATAGTTTTCAAAATTCTATAATAAAGTATATAACAAATTATATATATATACACATACATACACACACACATATATCATAATAACTATATAGTAATAATAATAGTCATAATAACTATTTACCTAATTTATAATAATACATCTTGGCTTTATATTTCTCCTGTTGTGAAATATAATTGTTTGACTTTTTCACAACAGCAACGATAGATGAATAGTAGAATAGTACACGTCCGGTCATTGTTGCATTACAGATCTTTCAGGATAACTTCGACTGGACAATGACAAACGCCTTTAGAGGAAGTCATTGTACAAATGTACGGCCGAATTTTAACCTGACGCCTTAAGAGCTGTACAGCGTCGTATCAAATCACTACGCCTGTACTTCGAAAGACATCAAGCTGACAAGACCATTCTGTGGTGGTCACTTGTCCGAGATTGTTGCAGTTCTTCCGTTTTCAGTGGAGCCTTTATATGGATATAACCATATGCAGGCTATAATGTAAATAGGCTTCAATAAGCCCACTCACTCGGCGCGTTCATATATTTTTTTCATTCCCTCCAAATGGATCTGCAAAGTGTATCGCAGAAGCCAGGTGAAGCTGCGCGTGGCCCACATGTCTAGCTCCGTTCAAGGCGCTGTTCATGAGCGACAACTGCAAGAGCAGGTCTTAACGACCAAGAAACAATAAATGTCGCCTTTATGAACACCCATTCTCCTCTTTCCTCCAATTTTGACAGCATCCGGCGGCACACGTCTTAAATCGTGGCGCCTGCGTTGTTCTTCTTTCATCAGAAAGTCAGTGGGTGAGGGCGGTGGATGCTGCGCGACGTAGTCAAATCACACAGCAAGCTCACTCTCACTCAGAAGCGCATTTATTTCATCTTGAATACGAGAAAGAACCGGCTCGCTTTAATTTCTTTCTAATTTATGAGCAATTGTGTGATAATGAGCTACGATCTGCCATACTGGGCAACAAGGAAAATCATGATGTGCTAACTATCTTTGATGCCCCAAGCATCCAAGCATTCGCATCATTTTATGGACAATTTTATGGCGGAAGGCCTACAGGAAGCCCGCAGGCCTATACACAAGCCCCCTCACCACATAACAAAAACGGTAAGAAAATTAGGTACAATCAACGTTGCCATGCACCTGCTCATTAAAAACATACACCTTACTCGGGTCCAAGATTCAAAATTTGTTGAGAAATAATATTGTAAATATAAAACGAGTAACCGAACACTACATCTTAGATCTTCAAATATGCACAGAAGAAAATATACACATTATCTAAGCATAATTAGGAAAATAAGGGGGGAAAAATAAATTGCAGTAAAGGAAAAAACAAGGGAAACTAGCCTTAGCTTGAACAGGCTGCTAAGCTAAACGGAGTACTCCAGTAGTAGAGAGTATATGTACGTCACGTACACTTAAGCGGCATTTTAAGTTTAAGTGAACTTATGAGAAAATCTACCGATGATGAAGCTTCTGAAAATGAAACGAAATGAACCGCAACTGTTTTGACAAAAATATTAAACATTAATAACACCATCTGTCACAATCTCAATCTGTCACCCACAAGCTCGAGGAAACATTACATTAACTCTTAAGGTTTACTTTTGATTTTGATGCTTAAGTAACTTTTACATGTACTTTAATACTTTTGTTCAAATTTATTATAGACTGCTTGGCTTTACCTTTAAAAATAAGTAGATTATTAACTCATTTAAAAGGAAGTCTAATTAAAATAATTAAATATGTGAGAAAGTCTAGTTTATATAACCTGTTTTCTTTTAGTATACTGTATTTAAAGCAGACTTCAGTCAAAAAGCGTCAAAAACTTGTTTTACTTTCTTTTGTTTTTGTATTTTTTTCCCTAATTGAATAAGAATAAGGATAAATTTGACATCATAATACACTTTTATGGAGATAATCAGACAGAACCGATCTGAACAAAACCCTGGAAGTTCTTAAAGGAGTGCTGATGCGAATAACCAACATAACAGGTACGGTCAAACAGACTAAAATGAGAACGTTTTCTGAGACTCTGGCAGACTGTAACGAGTCTGATTAACGTGCCCCCGACACCCTTTCTTAGTTGACTTGAAGCCTAGCAACAGCAGACAATAGGGCCAGGGGTTTACTGGGGTTTGGGGGAGAGGCCGGCCCTTTGATCTTCCTCTATTTCAAATAGGCAGTCTGCTCAAACCAGCCACAAAAATGCACCAAATCGCCGTCCCAAACAACGTCGAACTTCCCGAGACCCCAGTCTGTTTGAAAGTGCTGTAGAAATCCCTGAAAAGGGAACACAGAGCCACCAGGCAACTTGACAGCTACGCTGATAACATTTCTTCAGCATTGTATTCCTAGGGTAAGCTGATTTCATAGTGCAAAACAAAGGTTACATTTGACAAGGATCAATTAAAATAAGATTTAGAAACCAATGTTATTTTCTCTTAATTAATTTATTTTCACCGTCGTGTTGATCCAGTAGTACAAGAATATAATGCTACCCCCCCCCCCCCAGAAAGAAGAAAAACAAAAACCCGCCAGACGGGAATAAAGGGGGGGGGGGGGGGGGGGGGGGTGTTTTATGTGGTGGGGGAGGGGGTGGAAAGGAGATCCATATAGGGGGGGGGGGGGGGCGGGCACCGGCCCCCAACCACACGCCCCCCCCCCCGCCCCCCCCCCCCCCCACGCCCCCCCCGCGA
>JAOYMR010000023.1:7247843-7283080 GCA_025802075.1 Tenebrosternarchus preto
AATTAAAATAATATTTATAAACCAATGTTTTTTTATCTTAATTAATTTATTTTCACCGTCTTGTTGATCCTGTTGTACAAGAATATAATGCTACCCCCCCCCCCCAAAAAAAAAAAAAACAAAAACCAAACAAACAGAAAAAAAACGATGCTGAGCCTTTGTTGGTGATTTATAATAGGTAGCGGTACTACATTAAATTAAAAGAAGAAACTACTCTGCGATTTAAAAAATAACTTTTTACAGACAAAATAATCAGTGTCGAAACTCTGAAGAACTAGAGTAAGATGAAAAAACTAATGATTTTCCAGTTTTCAAATACGAAACCCCATTTTCGTTCAAATATTCCTAGTTAAATAAAAGTACATCTTACCAAATTTTGCAGATGAAAGCGTCTAACAGAACAGAGAATACTTATATCAGTGGTTGCCTGTCTACGACGCGACGAGATGTGCCAATTTGCATGACGTTCTGAAAAGATGTGTAGCGTCAGTTAGACTCGATATATTCTGCCACCATCATTTAACTTTTCATTCTCGTCTCCGGGAGTTTGACTTAAGATGCCTTGAACCAAGTTTTAATGAGTGATTTCATATATTTCAGCACCTGTCTCCACGGTGATCAGAGCAGCAGTTAAAAGGGCTATTTAGTCCCCCCCTCCGCGTTCTTCCTCGCACCCATCCTCAGTCCTCACTATGTAATTTAATATAAGCCGAGTTGTACTGTACACGAGTGAGGTTCATTTTCGACTCTTTATTGTTCGTAGTTATGAATTAAATTTAGAGTAATTTCAATTATGCATTATTTCTTAAATGGTCCCTGGTGCCTCTTTGTTCACGTCTTAAACGATTAATTTTTATTGCAAGGGAATAATCTTTGCTGAAATTAGTTTGTCACATATTGTCATTAGCACGCTAGTAAAACAATGAAGTCGTTATTGTCAGATCTCCGGGCGAGAAATTAGGCGAGTAAAATCATCTCTGCCACACGGGCCCCATTGAGATTAATGAAAATATGTAAAACGTTTCGTTTTAATTTCATTCTGGCGCTGCTTTGCATACATGCATTTTTCCGGCGGATTTATATCTGTTCATTTCTGAAAGCAAATCTCCACACATAGGGAAGAATACGATGATTCAAGTCTAGCCTAATTGAGTGCCATCAAGTTTCGGTGAGGGTCCTAATCGCGTTAATTGTAATGAACTCTCTTTGGGAATACCAGTAAATGTATTTAAATAGTTCTGCCTTGTGAGCTGAGAAGATTATGTCAAGTTGGAAGCATAATAGAAATGTCATGTAAAATTTCACAGAGATGGGAGATAAAGTGCCATACTGACTTCAAAGATGTCGACCTAATCTAGTAAATACCACAGCAAAATAATTCAATATATAATGTATTTTCTCATAGAATAAAAGAATAATTAATATTATCCAGTGACGGTTACTACCTCAGTCAGCTATGCATTATGCAGTTATGTATAAAACATGACTCAGAATAGACCTACTTAAGGTGTAAGCTAATAGTTTCAGTGACTGAATAGGCTTTAGGAAAACTGGCCCCAACTAACATGAACACAATACCACAAAAGTTCATTGTAAAGAACATACAATGCTATTGCTGCAGTGAGGTTAGCCCAGGAATGGCCTGCCTATAGTGTACTTTTTAATGTGGCAATGTGGGAGAAAAATTACACATTGAGTCCTAATGGAGGCCCATCTGAGTTGGCTGAGAGTCTCAGTCCTGTTCCTGTTCCACGTTCTTAACGCGGCTTCATTTTGACAGACGCTGAGCATGATTAACAGGAACCGTGGACTTTCGCTCTCTGGGAGAGCTTCGTCCGAACCTCACACACCCGGGATCTGTCACCCCACATCCCGCCCCTCTTCTCGAAGCCCATTGGCCCACCAGGCTTAACATCCAGTGGTCTGTCTCAGCAAAGTCCCGCCCCCAATAGGAGAGTTTCAGCTGCAGTTGACGCTCCATGTCTTCTCCATCATTAAGACGTGATGGGAGGGTGGGACAACGAGACTGAGCAAAACAAATATAAATCCATTAGAAAATTGTAAATAAATGAGAGGTAAAGGCTAAGAGGAGGGTGGGGGCGAGTGAGGGTGGGGATCGGGCCCTGTGCCAGCCAGTCAGCTTACCGTCAGCCCTTTGGGCTGGGCACAGCAGTGGCCTCCATCTTTTTTTTTTGTTTGTACCTCTCGGCTGGCACTGTGCGGACGACCTGAAGTGTTCACCCCAGTCGCGATTGATCACGCCACGGCCAGCCCAGGCGCTTCTCCGAGACCTCCATTGCCATAGTGACCAACTGAAGTATGAACCGCCCAAAACCTCCACCCAGCAGCACCCCTCCCCACCTCCCTGCTGCCCCTCGGGCCCTTCTTGCCAAGGCCTTGTCAACAGTGGGAGACAAAAGACAGCCTGCCATGAGAAAGAACAGAGTGTTCTGTAGGATGCATTCAGGAGAAAAGAAAAGGGAAAAAGCACAAAAAAATTGAAGCACAAGTGTGGAAATGACAGTCATTTATTTAAAATGACATGCTGGGGCTTCATTTAAAAGAAGCATTCTTAACAAGCGGCATGCTCTGGGCTGTGTCACCACTGCTGGAGCGCACAATGCCCTCTCAGTTCCTGGGCATGTCCAGGGCGAGCGGCGGGTGTCTCAGACGGGGAGAGGCCTGCGAGTCGTGAGGGCAGGAGCGCTGAGTGGGGACGCGTATGGCGGAGTGGACAAACCTGCGGCGAGCGTTTGTGTTTGTGCCGGCCGTCGAGCAGGGCCAGCTTATGGCTGAGGCCTGCTTCAGGAGCTATTCATAACTCCCGCCTTGCACTTCACGAGCTCGGGACCCCCTCCCGCGCAAAGGCCCGTAGTCCGGGGCGGCCCCGTGGGCCCGCACGCGCCCCTCCGTGTTGGTTTAAGACCATTCAGCTAAGCTCTTTGGCGAGCGGTGCTTTGATGCGCCGAGCCCTGGATGCACCCCGAGCACCCCTTGGGCTGACAGGAGGAAAGGCTGTTTGTTTGCCCTCCTTCGGCGGGCACGCCGAACCCAGACCCAGAAGCTGAGCGGAGCGAGCACAGTGTATGCACACAAACGCGCACTCATGCAGGCTTACTGCCTGGGAGTACAGACACAGAGAGAGATACAGACAAAGAGAGAGATCAATCCATGTTCAAATTTCAAGCACAAAAATGACCACAATTATATTACACTCAGTACTACGTAAAGGACGTCGTTAAGTACATGTAGCTGATGGGTCGTGTACAGTTCTGTGCAGTAGTGGATGAGCCTTATACAGTGCAGCTGAAGGACCAGGCCTTGAGCTCCACGGTTCCTGACCGGACGCCCTGTTCACCGAGCGAGGCGCCTGCTCACCACACTCCGCCCTCGACTCACTTCCCCTGGACGGCCGATGCCAAGGTGACGATGTTCTGGGCCTGCTTCAGCGACGGCATGTCAATCATGCTGCCGCGGAAACTGAACGCGCCCTGCAGAGAGGAAAGAATGACGCTGGGTGAACGAGATAAAAGCACACGTGTACAGTATGATACAGTAATGACAAACGTGCTGTCCGTTGAGCGAGAGACTCCTGAGACGGAAATATGAAACGATACGGGCCACAGTGTGAGTGTGAGGTATTTTACTATCAGCATCGGCAGCAATTGTAATTCAAACCATCTCTCCGAGTTTAATTGGCATTCTAATGGGAAAACAGTCTTGACTTGATCTGAAGTAACGCTATGGATCAATAAAGCCTTGTAGAAAGCTTATGGATAAATGCAGTGCTTTATTCATGTCAGTCGGGGATGAAAATAGTGCCCGTTCTCGATCAAGATGCTTTTGTTGAGCTGCATGGGAAAAGCTGAAATAAGAGGGAAGGGAAATGCTCCTGACAGCTACATGAATTATTGCTGGAAGTCTTTTCTTTGATTGTTAAAGGCCTTCATTCACTTTGCTACTGTGCTGCGCCAAATGCTTCAATCAGCCAATGACAGTTGTAACCTCTCCGAAAAATAAGCTTCTGTTATACACAAGGCATGTTTGCAGTAATGCTTGTTATTGCCAAGAGCAATGTGCTGAATTTTAACACGGGGCCATAGCATGAGCTTAAAATGGCAAGTGATCGAAAAAAGCCTGGACCTCAGGTGGGTGTTTTATAGGCACTTCCTGTCTGTCTGAAGGGGACTTAACAGTCCTGGGAACAAGAGGAGCCGAGGCAGGGGAAAGGGGCGCCAGCCCTGCAGCCTGTGGCCTAATGGTGGCTGATGAGAGCAGAGTGGGCCCTGCTCCCCCAGGCCAGGCGTAGCCTGACAATTACTGGCAGCGAGGGCCAGGCAGATTGAGCATTAGCGGCACACTGTCGCCAGAGCGTCCGCCCTGCCGCGCACGGAGGGCCTGCCTCGATCCCGCCTCGCCCCTGCCTCAGCTTTGCGCTGCAACAGGAGCGGCGGTGTATCGGTTGTTTTTCCGCTCCTCTTCGGCGGACGCTCTATGGCGGGAGTCTGCGGCGCGAAGCCTCGTGGGCTACGGTGGAGCTGGGGCTGGAGTCCATGCCGTGGTGGGTACCTTTCCCAACCTCTGGTGCTCTTCAAAGGCAGCGATTAACTCAGTGGCCCACTTGACCCTCTCAGGACTCGGGGAAAACTCCTCCTGCACAGCTTTGACTTGGTTTGGGTGGATGACTTGTTTGCCTTAAGAGAAAGGAGAAATATTCTACTGTTAAATGCAATTAAAATAAATCTAATTAATAAAAACACTAATTATTAGTGTGTAAATCCAAATACTTGCAAATCCAAATACTTATTAGTGTGTAAATGCAAATACTATCCCCAGGGCCTATCCCCAGAGCCTATCCCCCGAGCCTATCCCCCGAGCCTATCCCCAGGGCCTGAAGAGGAAGCCGAGCCATCACAGGGCACAGGTGTGCGCACACAAACCCACTCACACGACGCACACGTCTTTGCAACATGGGAAATCCGTGGAGGAAACCCTAGCAGGAAGAACACGCAAGCTTCACATGGACAGCAGTCGGACTGGGAACTGACACTGGCACACTGTGAGGGATCAGTGCCAACCACTGTGCCACCCCCGGTATCAATCAGCAAGAGCTAAAACCATCTGTTGTTCATTTAAATACTTTATCAAGACTTTCAATAGTCTGTAAAATACAACATTTTTGATGATACATGAGACTCAGCAGTGTGAAAATGCAGCGAGGTTCCAAGGTTAAGCTCCCAGGGCCTGTGTGTGTTGTGGGTTTACAGGGTTCTTCTGGGCTCAATGTGGAGAGTGGCCCTCTGGAGCCATGAGCAGTGGTGGCCAGACTCTCCTCTTTCTCCCTGGCCAGCTTCGAATTTGAAGGGCCCAGCAGGGAGATGGGATGCTATGAATCATGGGTGTCATCCTGATTTTTGCCCTGTGCCCCGCTGGACTACCAAACTTTGCTGCACGCTTAGTTGCACTTCAATCTGAGACAGCCTCTGTGAGCCTCTGCTTTTCATTACAGAGCTGTGTGAGCAACACACACACACACACACACACAATACAGAGTTCACAGTTCTTGCCGTAATATGCAAACAAGTTTAGGCCCATACATACACACAAACAAATACAAACATGCACATACATACACACGTACAGACTCATTGTAAATCTGTAAAGCTCATTTTAAGGATTTTTAATGAAATTCAAGAGGATTATAACTAATAATCATAAAATTTGCTGATGGCTCTGTGAAACGCATACCTCAGCAAGCCTTACACACATAAAATCAACACACACACACACACACACACTATATATCTCCCTTTTGTGTTTGGTTTTCTCTTACACTCCTGTAATTGATTTTTCAGTCATCGGCTGCATTTGACCGTGTGTGAACACACCCCTCCTCTCCCAGCCTGCTGAAGGCTGAATCCCTCACCTCTCCCCTATTCATCCAAACAACATCTGTCCAGAGTCTAATCTAGACAGGGCTTCCGCACCGCTGGTGGTGCCTGGGTCCCGCGGGCACCGTGCGGCGGGAGCGGCATGCAGGACGGGCGCGGGCGGGCACCCGTCGTTCCGTGGCTTATGGCCTTCCGGAGAACAAATCCACAGAGGTGATGCGCGAGAAAGCCGCTAGCTCCATCTGCCAGCCTCGATCCCGGCCTAGTCCTCGGAAGTGTGGTGGACGTCCACGTGCTCGTAAGCTCGGCGTGGCGCACGTGAGCGACGTGTCTAGGTCGTGGTGTGGGGACGCTCTCCCACGCTAGGCGCAGGTGGCCCTCCTCCTTCCTCCTGTGTTTGTTTGTTGCGAGCAGGCAGAGGGCTCTGGGGCACAGTGCAGCACCACGCTTAGCCTTCGGCTACAGCTACGGAAAAAAAAAAAAAAAGAACTACAGGGCAAGCAAAGGCGGTTGAGGGTGACACGGGCATAGAGTTCAATGTAAATAAACCAGAGCATCTTGGCAAGGGTGTTCTTCGCTGTTGGGCAGGGACTGGGAGATGGAGGAGCAGGGGTGGGTGGAGAGCGGTGTGAATACTGCTCCTCTCTGCTCCCAAAGGAGCTGGCCTGTTGGATCAACAGCCTAAAGAGGAGGCTCAGAGCGTGCGTTTGCGACACCCGTCCCAGAAAGGACTGGCAGGGGGTAGTTCCCTCACATCAACAAAATATGCCCCCTTCCCTGTACTGCCACCTGTTCAGGAGCTGCTTACTCTGAGCCAGCTAGTGACAGAGCCAGCACAGGGGGCGTGCCGGTACCTCTGGCCGAGCTGCTATTGGCTGGCCACGGTGCATCATTAATGCCCCCCAAAACCAGCAAGCCAATTGCAGGGTGCCATCTGGTGTGAGGCTGTTTCATTGGGGCGTTTTGCTGTAGCAGAAAGCCCTCTGTAACATGAGGTTCAAAGTCCCAATAAGACGAACCACATTTGGCAGTTTAGTTTATTTTTTTGTGGGTGGGGGTGGTGATGTGAATTGTGGGATCACAATTTGTTCACAGTTAATTCTGCACAATAATGTCAGGAGGGACATACGTTTTCATGTATATGTGGTATTTTAGGGCTTTAGATTTTCAAGTTTATTTTGAAAGACAAAATATGCAAATAGCAAAAACAAAACATATTCAAGGTAAAAAAAAAAAAAACTCACAATCAGTACCAATCAATGTAATACTAATGTAAGATTTATTAATCACAACTATGAATATGCATAAACTCTAAATCACGCATAAAACCCTTCATCCTCCTACCCAAAACCTGCCTCATCTACTTTAATACATATATATATATATATATATATACTCCTTATATATCTCCTTACTCTGATCTGGATGAGGTCCTGTCTTAATGTGAACCTTTTACTACAGGCTGTAATGTAGAAAGAAACACCTACAAGAAAAAAATACTGAAAAAAGAAAACAAACTAATAATATTTAATATTTAATAAGATTTAATATTCCCTGTGTTCCAAAGAATGCACTTTTTGTGTATGAAAAGGCATTTTATAAAGTGCATAGTGAAACATCACACCTTAAATACATGCATGGCTGTGTCATGACTGAGAGGATGTCACTCCAGTTCCATGTTCATGTCCCTACACACACACACACACACACACACACACACTCCCTTAAATGGAGGGTGTAAATTTGTAAACAGTGTCTGCTGTTTGTCTCCTCAAAGGGGGTGGGAGTGGGGGTGGGAGGGCTCCAAAGCCAGCTCAAGGAGAAAGGGTGTGGGTGGGTACTGCCCGGCGGGTGTGGGTGTGGGTGGGTACTGCCCGGCGGGTGTGGGTGTGGGTGGGTACTGCCCGGCGGGTGTGGGTGGGTAACGTGGCTCTGTTCTGGCAGGGCGGGGTAAGTTTCTGTGCCACCTCCCCTTCACCTGTGCTCAGGGTGTAAAGAGATTCCACCCCAACCTGTACCGGAGTGCTGCAGGGCCGAGCGCTCCACTCTCACTGAACTCCAACCGCTGCACTCCAGAGCGTCGCCCATCCCACTTACTAAAACCTGCTTAACCCTAGTCCCTGGGCTGCATCCAGAACCTAAGCAACGTGCAACGAACCAGGTAATATCAGGAAAATACTGTCAGCTCAACCACTAATGTGCAGGCTTTTATTTAGATGTGTGTTATTTCTTGGTTTACCCATAGCCACATGTCAAGCAATAACAAAATAACAGCCTTAAATGACTGTCGCTGGAGGTTTAATATGTGGTTCTCATAGAGGGACTAAAGTTAGAAGCAGAGCGGAAAGGCGCAAGAGGAATGTGGCAATGCTGTGCGGAATATGGGAATGCTGTGCGGAATATGGGAATGCTGTGCGGAATATGGGAATGCGGTGCGGAATGTGGGAATGCTGTGCGGAATGTGGGAATGCTGTGCGGAATGTGGGAATGCTGTGCGGAATGTGGGAATGCTTTGAGACAAAGGCCAAGCACTCCGGAGGAATGGCTGTGCAGCTGTAAACAGATACGAGCAGGAGGACACTGTGTGTTCTGCAAACAGCAATTACATATTCATTAGCACAGGTTCAGAGGAGAGCTGACTGGGGCCTCCTGTGACCAGTTACCCACTCACCACGACTCCACACACGCGTGTTGCCTGGCTACAGACCCACACATCGCACACCCACAAACATACGCGTGAACTTGGGCACACACGCATTAGTGCGCACGTAATCACACACACACACACACACACTCACACACACACACACACACACACACACACACGTATTAAGGAATACAGCAAGATAAATGCACATAATCTCACAGAACAAAGGTACACACACGCACGTGTGTGCTCATGCATGTGAACACACACAAACAAACAAAAAAAACACCAAACACTTCATGTAATTGTACAAGGTAGTCAAAGACGACAAATTAAAAACAAAATCAGCCTTCAGTTATCAAACTAAAAGGACGGGAGTCCATTCAACTACCGTCGTGCCAATGTGAAATACTTCATTTGTACTGAAATAGGGAATATACCCGTCTGAACAGGAAATAGGGAATATACCCGCCTGAACAGGAAATAGGGAATATACCCGCCTGAACAGGAAATAGGGAATATACCCGTCTGAACAGGAAATACGGAATATACCCGTCTGAACAGGAAATAGGGAATATACCCGTCTGAACAGGAAATAGGGAATATACCCGTCTGAACAGGAAAGCACGACTAAGATGTAAAATTATGAGGCAGAAAGCTGTCATTGCCTCTAAAAGAGCCTACGATGGGTCAGCCAACGGTCAGGCTCAGAGCGCCATTCTGAAGGATTCATAAAAACACTAATGAGCTTGAACTCCAGTAAAAATGAGAGAGAGAGAGAGAGAGAGAGAGAGAGAGAGAGAGAGAGAGAGCACTGGAAAAAGAGGGAGGCAGATAGAGAGGGAGAACGAGAGAGAAGGCCGGGAACTCAAAGGAACAGGCGCGAGAACATGAAGGGCAGCAATGCAGCCTGAGGGAGAAGCACCAGAGCAGCCCAGCTATGCTGCAGCAGATGGACCTGTAAAGCACAAATAACTACAGCACGGCCTGTAAAGCACAAATAACTACAGCACGGCCTGTAAAGCACAAATAACTACAGCACGGCCTGTACATTACATATACCTACTGCATGGCCTTTAAAGCACATATAACCACAGCATGGACTGTAAAGCACACATAACTACAGCACGGCCTGTAAAGCACATGTACCTACAGCATGGACTGTAAAGCACAAATAACTGCCGTATGGCCTGTACTGTACATGTAACTCCAGCTTGTGTAAAGCACACAACTACTACAGTATGGCGTGTAAAGCACATATATTTCTGATAACCCATTAGTAATATGGCTCAGTTGGAACATCCACATATACACCTCGGTTGGAATACATTACTCCAACTGAGGCCTTTTCGAACACAGTTTTTATCCGCTTGAATGGGGGTGGGTGGGTAATCCTGTAAACAACCTCTTAAACAGAAGAATAACAATCAGGTAAACGCCTGCCTTTGACTGGGAACGTTCAAGTATGTTCTGTTCGTGTGCGTTTGCGTCAGAAAGAGAGTTTATAAGGAGTAACATGCAGGAGCCAGGAGCTGGTCTGCAGAGGAGTTTACACTTCAAATTTTAAAAGGCTTAAAAATGGTTGGCATTGGATGAATGGCTGTAAAGGTCACTATAATTAACTGTTCAGACTTAATCTATATTAGTAATGAATTCAATCAAACTGGAGAAAAATCTTTGCATGTAAACACAGCCAGTGTGGCTGGTAAAACAGCTAGAAAACTACAGTATGGCCCTCTACGAGCATAAGTACATTATACATATATAGCTTGTATGCCTGTAAAGTATAACAGTATAGCATGTAAATAATGTATAACAACAGCATATCCTGCAAAGCCTAATAACTGTAATATAACTAGTATGGTATGCAAAGCATATAAAACTACTGCCTATAAAGCATGTATAATAATATAAAAGGAAAAAAACTACTGCCTGTAAAGCCTGATAATTACAGAAGAGCCTGTAAAGCATATTTACCTTCAGTATGGCCAGTAAAACATGGATAACCGGTATAAGCATATATAACTACAGTATAGTTTTTAAAAGATTTATTACAAAAGTATGTGCAGCTGTATAATTCAGCACAATAATACAGTGAAGATGGAGGATCCAGATCGTTTAACTAGACTATCAAAATGTGAGTATAGTGGCACAGCCAGAGAACCATATGTCCAAATAAATTATAATACTCAGCAATATAAAACTGTGTGTGTGTGTGTGTGTGTGTGTGTGTGTGTGTGTGTGTGTGTAATATAAGAGTAGAAATAACTCAGACAGAACCACCAGATTACTTGACAGTTGAATTATAATTTAAACATGGAAGACTTTATTACCACAGAAGGACACATTCAGGAAACACACTCCACTGAAGTGCGTGTGTGTGTGTGTGTGTTTACCTGTGAAGCCCATGAGTGCGCCCTCCCTGGCCTGCTGCCGCAGACCTTCATCATCCTGGTAGTCGATGTAAACAAGGTCAATGGCTTGCAGGCCGAAGGCTTTGGTGGTGAGCACCACTTTCTGCCGGGCGTACAGCAGCTCTCGGGCGTCTCTGGTCCTCGTGGCCCCTTTAACGCAGGAAAAAAAAATAAAATAGACACCTATTAGCATATTCCATCTTCCACTAGGAAAGGGGCTGAATAAACAGCAGACAGGAAACCGAACATTTCAGCAAACTGTTCTGCACTGTAAAAAAGCAGTAATGTGGGCTTTTTAGCCAAGGCAGCCACTGAGACATGTCCCCCTGCAGCAGGAATAAAGAAAAGCAGATGGGGAAGGTGAAGGGTCGGGGCAGGGGTTCAGCGGTTCAGAGGACACACCTATGCTGGCGCAGAAGTCGTCCGAGCCAAAAACGACCGCGTCGTGATGCAGACCGGCTGCAGGGCCGAGGCGCTGGGCCACCTCGCACACGGTCTGGGATTGAAGGGGAGACACAAAGACAGCCGTCTGCATGAACCAGCGCCCGGGAGTCCTGGCACGCGACCAACACGCCCAGTCAGACGGCTCCGGTTCCCCTCATAACTCTCTCAATCAATGTCTCTGATCCTGCCCCTCACACAGGAGCTTAGGCATGGAAAGTGATCAGTTATAACAACACACACACACACACACACACACACACGCGCACGCACAAGCACACACACTGCCACAGGCACGGGTACGCACATAAGCACACACACAAGCACACACCCGCGCACACCCACACACACACAAGCATACAACCACAAACACACACCCACGTGCACACATGCATGCATCGACACACAGTCATAATTAATGGCCTGATATAGCCATGTCCCTGTGGATGGAGAAAAAAAAAAATCACATTATCTGTGAAGGCTGTCCAAAGCTGTACTGCCGCACCAAAGTGATGGCGGGAAGCACAAAGTTTGGAATGTGATACGACTGTGATATGATTGTGTCAGGAGCAGAGCAGATGGAATTTGTCTCATGCTTTTGTTGGGTTCCAAATTAATTTCACTTCTCGCTGTGACACTGCAATATTTGCCTGTCTCGACTCTGGGTTGCAGTCTAGCCAGCACAACAGAGTTCAATACACTGAGAGAAGAGGAAAAAAACAGACAAAAAAGAACCAGAAAACCAAACCCAGGGAAAAGCCGAACCAGAAGAATTTGCATTCTTCTTAAAAGCAGATGCAGAGTCTCTGCTGAGGTCCTTCATCGTTGTTGTAAGGGGGTGAAAATTATTTATTCATGGCCAAATGTTTAATTGCCAAAGAGTTAAACAAACAGAGTTTCTGGCAAAAACAAAACAAAACAAAGAAAAAAGTTACTCATCAAATGTCAAAAGAAAAAAATAAATAAACCCGTGCAGACAGTGACATGCTCCAGTGATGGAGTTGTGATTCTAGTCACTTTGGTAAACAAAGTTTTTACATTTGCATGTTTAGGCTGTAATTTACCTTAAAATTCAGCAACCCCATGGCAGTTTCCACAAAGGTGACTAAGCGAACAGGCTCCGCCAGCTTTCGGCCTTTTAAGTGGTGCTGAAACCTGTCAACAAACTGACATGCAGACAGACACACACACACAGTGACGGGAGCACACACATCCCCACACACACACACACTCATCAATGAGAAAGATCTATATCTGAATAAAAAAACAAAAAGCTGTTTATTACTTCTGGCTTCGCACACTATCTGCCATTCAGCACTTGAACTTAAAAAAAAAAAAATAAATTTTAATCATGTTTATACAGATGATTCATTATATCTGACAGATTCCAATTAAATTCCAGTCCTGAGTCAGGGTTTAGGCTGAAGGTTTCTTGTATAAAAGTGGCAGTATTTGCTCGTTCCTGGGACACTGAACTAATGCCTGCCTCACAAGTGCCCTCCAGACATGCAACATCTTCCACTGAGTCCAATGAAAAGGGAATGTGAAAAGGCAAAGCAGACGATTTGAGCCGTCTGGGAGCGCATTTCATTTTTGCATTATACGTTCCCTCCCTTCCCCCCCCCAGCTTCCCCAGGCAGATGAACCAGCGAGACGCGTGACAATCAGGGTGTGATGTGACACTTTTCCCAGCCTTTCATTCGCCCACATTTTCCCCCACTAATATTTGAGCTTACCTAAGAAGCCTTTAAAATGAAGTTTAGGTCTTTGAAGACCAAAGCATTCCAATTTTTTCCAACAGACCAGTTCACAGCTAGCTATGCACTGCCAGTAGGGTAGCCTGAATTCCAAAATCTATCATCTGGAAACACACAAAAGCACCCTCTGTCAGATATTTCCTTTCAAAGCCGGTAAAAAAGGGGATGGGTGGGAAGAGAGAGAGGGAGAGAGAGGGAAAGAGAAAGAGAGCAGAAAAGTGTAATTCCCTGTCGCCTCTCTTTCACACACTAGGGATTGTGGATCAAAATAACCTCAGGTAAAGTCCAGTCTGTTTTTCCCCTGAAAGACAAAAATATCCGCTGCACGCTTATTTTATTAGCCCTGAAAATACGACTTCATTGAGGGATTTTTTTTTCTAATGGGGAGAATTTTAATCATCTCCCCATTCAATCTCAGTAGGAAAAATCATATCTGAGAGATTTGCATAAATATAAACCATCAAAGCCTTTTCATCTTCAAAGGGGTTTTCAAGACCCAATAAGCTTTGTACTGTAATCATCTGAGGTCACAACCCTGCAGGAGCAATGCTGCTATGGCAACATGAAAACTAACGCCGAGGGCTTAGCATAATGCCCCCCCATCCACCCCCCTCCAAACACGTAGAGAGGGCTGCGTACCCATCCAGGCGGTGTTCCCTAGCGCCCTTTCCCTCTCCAGCCCCTCCTTACTGGCTGCTCCACCCTCTCAGCTCCTCGCCACCAGCCAGATATTTTATGCGGTAATCTGGGGCGCCCGGTTCTGCACGCCTGGCAAAAATGAAGCACTTATGCAGCCCTTGAGCCACGCCGAAAGGCTCCAGGACCCAAACAATCCACCACTCGTGCTTTCGAGTGGGCCACTAGGATGTCAAGAAGGGGTAACAAATTACAGGTGTGCCTTTGTGCCAGTGGAGTGGTGAGAAGTTGGTCTCTAGTCAACGTTTACACAGCCTGGGGTACTTTACGACTGCCGTGGTGTTCGCCTGAGCTGTAATACCATTGCCAGGTTGGGCGAGAGAAAGGGCCTTTCAAGCGGGTCATTGACTCTACGTGAGCAGACCCTTCATACCCTTCTTCAGGCTCTCCTCAAAAAAAACAAAACCCCAGCCACTCTTCAGTGAGAGCTGCATTAGTCCACCCTTTAGTGGAAGTCTAGAGGGGAGAGAAGAGACTGAGGAGAAAATGATCATGGGAGAAGTAAAGCCCAGGGTGGGGGTTTGGGAGGGGAAGGGCGGAGACATGTTTCAGTTTAATTTTCTTCAAAAGAGGGCCAGATTAAATGTTTCCGGCCTGCTGAAGTGCTCATTTCACTGAAGGAGGAAGGAGAGAGAGGGTGAGAGAAAGAGAGGAGGGAGGGAGGGAGGGAGAGGAGGGAGGGGAGAGGGTTGGGCCAGGAGTGGGACCCTTTCAGGAGCTGGTGCAGACCCAGTGGTGTGGCGACTGAAGAATGCATGGGGCTCCGAATTTGCGAGAGGATTGTCCTCAGACAAAGGGGTGGGAGTTACGGCTGTTATAGTCCAATAAGCCTTGTCAGTCAAACAAGCCGAAAGAAAGGGTAGAGAAAGGGAGAGCAAAAGATTTTCACACAAAGGGAAACAAGTAAGTCCGTCTTTTAGCAACAAATCAGTGTGGAGGTGCCTCTCATAAGCTATAGGTGGAGGGAAGGGGAGGAGGATACACAGCGGCAGGATTTTAGGCTTGACAGCAGAGGGCTGGTGGAGGAGAGGTGTAATCAAGCTCAGAGCAGCCCAGTCTCAGAGGAGCAGCTTCTAATCCAACAAAGTTTACAGACAGAAGGAGAGAGGAAGGGAGGGAGGCAGGGAGAGAGAGAGAGAGAGAGAGAGAGAGAGAGAGAGAGAGAGAGAGATGTAATACCACACAACATTACCACACAGTGTTGGTGCATTATTATTTCAGGCTATACAAATGGTGATAAAGCTGCAGTCAGTTTTGCTGGTAATTAGAACTGTGAACTGGAACAGGAGTGAAGAAAAACTGAACTGGTACAAAGGGTGGATTATTGCAGTGTGCCAGTCTGAGGTAAGAAGTTTATTCCGCAGTGTGCACATGTCCGAATTAGATTTCAAACCAGTCTAAAAAGAGATCAACCTCGATGGACATATCTAAAACTCGCATGGCTAGCTGAGCTGTAGTGATTTATATTAAGCTTCTATTCTATGAAAATCAGCTACTGAGGATGGCCAGCCTTGCAGGATGTTCAGGCAGAGGTGTGTAAGGGAGAAGAGGAAAAGGGCCCGAAAGGATGAGTCTTTCATGCCTGGTTGGCTGTCTCTCGTTCCTTTCAAAGCGGCAGGTCCACATCAGGTCAGTGCTGCAGGACATCCTAACCACTCACCACTTCCTCTACCCTGCTGGGGGTACAAACGCGGCCTGGGCGAGGGTACGAGGGGCAGCCATGGGCAAAGCCATGAGCTGCGTGCCGACCGCCGTCCTTCCGCACGCACGCGCGCTGACAGCGTGCACGTTTAAAGCTCAGCTGAGCCGGTGATGGGTGTGATACTTGGTGCAACTCAAAGCCAATGAATTTTCAGATGTGGGTGAAAAGGAAATCCCTGCTGCTCACTGACACTCTCAGAAACCTATGAAAAAAAGTGCTAAAATTTGTCTTGTTGTGCCATGTTAGGAAGACGTGTTTAAAATCGGCTTCTCAAAGCACTTCAGCTGGGTTTCAAAACCTAACCCTCTCTATTATCACCTGACCCAAGGAGGTCCATGATGGGTGAGAGAATAATGCCTGAAAGTGGAAAATCAGAGCATGGAAAAATCTTGGAACAGGGCGGCAGAGAGAGTGAAGAAAAAAGATATGAGCACCTGTCTGCAATTAAAAAAGCAAGAAACAGAGCAGCCCAGGAAATATATGAGCACTAATTAAAACCACTAGTTAAAAACTTCCTGCTCCTGGGCTGGTGGAGCTGTGAGCTACAAACTGGGGCCCCCTGCCTCCACCTCTCTTTCCCTCACTCTCTTCCTCCACCTAGTTAAGACATTGTGGCTCCATTCAGGCCTTTTCGGGAGGCATGTGGAGCTACTGAATGTGGCCGATTTGGGCACGGTGGATGGAGGGAGGGTGTTGTGGGTTTTTTTTTGGTGGTGGTGGTGGTGGTGGGGGTGGGTCGTTCCAACCAGGTCCTTCCAACACCAAGGATGCTCCTCTAACGGACAGACAAACCAGAGGCCTGCAGATGGAGCCGTGTGACACATATGGAAGCGATCAGGAAACGAGGGCGTTAAATGACATCACAGAGGGACCTGTATCCGTGGCGAGGGCTTTATGTGGCGAGGCAGGGATCACAATCGCCCTGGAGCTCAGAGCGACAAAGCGGACTCACAGCAAGCCTGCATCCCTTCAGCTGCCCTCAACACACCACTGGCTTATTAGCAGCCCTAGACGGCCTTGCAAGCACAGGGAAAAACTAATTTCTCCATAAACAAACGCCTTTGATATTTCTTAAGAGTCACTTTAAACTGTAGTTTAGCCGGTGGCCAAGCGCGAGGTTTATTTTAGGGGTGCTGGAGGTTCAGATAGCAGAGGCTGAGGTAGGTGTATCCTGTGTCAGATCTGACGCTCGGGGCCGATATCAAAATGTCATCGCTTTTCTGGCTTAGGTTGAAGAGAAGCAGTAAGCGTCTCTGAGCCAGGCCGCAGGGGCCGACTCCATCTCCCCATAAAACTGGAAGAGTTTGTTATTTTTGCCAACGATGAAACCTGAGGTTTTCTCTTTTTCGAGCAGTTTGTGAGTGGAGTGACCATGGCGTTCTTTAAAAATGGTAAAGAAAATGTCATGGATATTTTCGGGTCCTGCGTTCTTCATATTGCGCTAGGCACAGTCTTTCAGTACGGGTCATCATCATTACGGCTCACCGCGGGGCCAGGACAGCGCCAAGCCGAGATCATCTTACACAAGGCAAAACCCAACTAAGTATATACCCTTATAGGATACTAACGGCAAAAACTCAGATGCGAGAACAATCTAATTTACAGTTAGCATGTTTTTTATCCTTGTTTTGTTCACGTAGAGGACCTTGTAAAACAGTTTTTGCAATGTGTTATACATATAAAAAAATACCTGTTATTATATTCTCAAAGTTGGATTATCTAAGTAGTATTGCTAGTGTTATCATCAATAGGTGCTGCACCTCTCAGCTCCCTGAACTAGATGTGGAGTTTCCAGCTCTGCCAACTTGGACTGCTTGTACCTAATATTCTAATAAAAGTACATTATCTGCACGGGTAAAAAAAAAAAAACAACACAAAATCCTCCCAGTACAACTGCATGCAGAAAGGCTGCGTTAATTCTGCTACATCCTGTTCCCTACCTCCACAAACGGCTACAAACCACCATCCCACAGGCTCATCCCACAGGCTCCCATGGTCATGCTTCTTTAGTATGCTAACTCATCACAATGATAGATAGTGGGGTTTTTTTTACCCCTTTAATCAGCCAAACATGGTAACGTGGACTTCAGAATGGTCATTTGTTCAAATTGGCCCCCAAAGCCACAACTATAAAGCCACTGTCAATACACAGTTCGGCTTATGGTTTTTGACCATTTTCTAAAGTTTCTCGTTTTATTTCAAGACAGCATTAGGGAAAGGTTTAAAGGGACGAGCATCATTTCTAGTGTCATGTAATACGGCTGCGGTTGGTGTGAGGCCTGGCATGAGCACCAGAAGCCTGTGCTGCTGAAACCGCCTTGTGTGTGTGCACCCACCCACTCCATCTGCGTGCTGTCCTCCACCTTGGGCAGCATGAGCGCCGCGGGCAGCGCCTCCGCCTGCAGGACGGCCTCCAGGTCGGCGTCGGTCAGACCGCTGGACGCCGAGTTGACCCTCACGCACTTCTCGGTGCGGCCCAGGTCCAGCCGAGCCAGCATCCGGGAGACCGTCTCCCGCGCCTCCACCTGCAGAGAAACACCACACACGCGCAGGGATGGGCGAGACGCTCCAGCCAGATGCAAAACACAGCATTCAGGGACACAATGCAAACCTAATAGTGCACAATTCTCCTATTCTTATGAAAAGGATTTGGGGCAATTTATTTTATTTGACTATAAAGAGTTTATAATCGACATGCGCACATTGCCAGAGCAATGATGTATACAAAACTCAGAAGGGCATTCAGAGTTTGCCAAACATTCACAATTGTGAGAATAATTCAGACACACAAGCTGAATTATAATGTTTTAACTTTTTCCATCACTGTGCTTCATGGGGAGAGAATCATTGACCATCACTACAAGAAAAAACTAGACCACTAGTCTAAAAGGAAAGAAAAAAAAAAACCCAAACAAATACACAATGTCAGTAATAAATGACACTGTGCTTTGCACAGACTCAGATGTGTTGACAGCCGACATTTTGTGAATTTATTGAGCAAATGGCGGCTAGGATCATGGAGGAGAGGAGAGGGGATCATCCTCAGTGAAGCAAATGCACGCAAAAGCATTAAGAACAAGGCCCTAGCTCCCCAAAAACGTCACACACACACACACACACACACACACAGCGAGAGAGAGGAAGTCCATGGAGAGAGGGGAAGGTAAATCAAAGCTAAAGCTTAGCGCTAGTGCCTAACAGCAGCACACCAGCACACGCCGACAGATTGGAAGCAGATGTGGCCCGAGTTCAGTGTGGCTGCAGAATGACGGGGAGGCAGAGCAGAGTGTGTGTGGGGATGACCGTGTGGCTCTGGCCGTGGGGAAATGTGGCCGGTGTGGGGGAGCCTGGAGGAAACAGTAGCTTAAGAGTTGTCAGGTTAGATCAGAGGAGGCCGTGAGAGCACGGCCTGACGTGGTCTGATGGTGATTAGCCTGCTCCCTCGGGCAGGAGGAGGGGAGGGACTACAGAACCTGAAAGAAGGGGGCTGGGGCTCAGAGGTTAATAGAACATGAATGAAGAGCTCCTTAGGACAGGACATCTTCACCCACAGCCCTAAACACACACACACACACACACACACACACACACAGCAAAAGCATCAAAAACACTTCAAAATAAGTCTCGGTTGAGCCTAAACTATAAAGTTGAGGCTTGAGTATAAAACAATTGAAACCCAGTCTAGGTCTGAAACCAAATTTAATTTACTAAAGATTAGACTAGCTTAATTCTATTCTTCTAGTCAGGCTTAGCATCACTAGCATGACGATTTCTTCCATGGAGACAACGAAGCACTGTTGTAAATCATTCTGGACAAGAGCATCTGCTAAATGCTGAAAATGCAATATAAAACTGAACCTTTTAGACACTCAGTTTACAAGAATACATCAAATTTGGCATGGTTTTTGGATTGGTTACACTTTGACATACTCAGGATCAACTGTGATGTGTTCATTAAACACAACATATGAAAGCATGAACACAAAAGTCTGTTTTGTTGAAACCTTTAATTAAATGTTATTACCATTTAAGGCGTTATGGCCCTAAATATACTGTAAAGCAAGCAGGAGAGGGAGAGGGGAGCTCCATCATAAAGCATGGAATGGTGATGAACTATAGAGCCATAATTCAGGGCTTTGACACAGCTGCATGGTGAATCCATTTTCATGCACTTTTACCTCGGCATCCTTCCCAGAATCTAAATACTACTGCCATGGATAACTATGGCTTTCTCTGGATAATCTGTAATTAATTTACCTCTGAGCATACAGAAATAAAATAGGTCAGCACACATAATTGTTATGCCTTACTAAATACGGCAACACTACAAGAAACTCACACATATAACAGAATTCTTGACAGTCCTCCCCCCCTCCTCTGGTGAAAGGGTGCTCCAGACACAGTAATATTTGATTTTCTATCAGTGGGAGGAAAGCCAGTTAGCTCACCTCCTCTCCCAGTAAACTGACAGCAAGAACATTCTTGCGAACACCTCAGCTCCTGAGGGGGCGAAGCTACTCCAATCTTGAATAAAGCACTTTGAAAATGGGAATTTTTACATTAATGGATCTCCGTCCAACAAGTTGCTTCAAAGCAAGCCCACCCCCCCATCACCTGGGCGTCCCACGGAGCGGCCCGCAAGAAGCACAGGTTCCACGCTGCTTTGATTCCTTCCATCAAGCCCGTCATTAAAGTCTGACACGGAGTCGTGACAGCATGTCCACAAAACGCTCAAAACAAAGGATGGACTTTCAAGTTTGGAAATGTTGACCTATAGCTGAAGAAAAGGCCAGCTCCTTCATGTGCTGAGAGCCTCAGAATTTGGACCCCTGCAGAGTCACATGCCAAAAAAGGAACTCCATGTCTGGGTTTCTCATGTACGTCTGGGGAAAGGTGTTTGAGTCAAAGGTAAAGGTAGCTGGAATCTGCTAAAAACTGCTGGAAAATTCAAAAATACAAAATACTGTCAACTCTTTCAAAAACACACATCCATGGGGCAATGACTTCCTACATTTGTCGAGTTTACAGATAATAAACAGCAGGTAATGACTTGTAACTACCATCCATATGCTAATGTGATGTGTATGAAATTATTTGTATAGTTACATATTTTGACAGAAGCCAAATACATAAAATAACTTGGAATACTATAGCAATATATTTGATTTTCCTCTAACAACAATCATACCAATTAGTTTGGACAATGGACTAAAACACTTAGTTATGTCATGATTTGTTCCTTCACTGTCGTTTATTCCAGCCGCTCTGCAGCTGGCTGACACATTTGCACTATTGGAAGGGAGCTTCAGGCTAAGCAGGAGGCAGGCCTGTGTCCTGTATGTGCGAGATCCAGGAAAACAGCATCCTGCGGACTTGCTTTGACACGCGGCATGATGGGTAACTGCGGCCCTGAGCTTGTCCGTCCACAGCCACCAGACACAGCGTTTGATCCTCCCTTCCCTCCACGTTTTGTCCAGCTCAATGTGAGGGGCATGTCTGGCGCTCTTGGCCACTGCTTGGATCCTCTCAGCACGGCGAGAGCAGAGAAAAAAAAACAAAACAGGCATGGAGGCCCTCCCTGCTCGGGGGCTCGTTTCTTACGCGTGGTGCAATCATTCGGCTGTGGCCAGCGTCCGGCAACCCGGCTGTGGCCCGGGGAACGGCTGACAGAAGCAGGCAAGCAGGCCCGCGGGACTCGACAAGGAGAAGCCGTTCTCTTCTCAGAGCCTCAGCATTCTGTGATCCGTATGTCTATTGGTGGAGGAGCGGATGGCTCTGACTGGACCCCCGCCAACGCTGTGCTCACCAACCGCTGGGCATGACTGCGGTGGGCTCAGTGTTCAGGCTCATGGTTTGCCACTGGTACAAATCATAAAAATCTAGTGGTGTCACCACATAATTAGTAAAAGCCTTAAGAAGAGGTCTCGAGGTTGCAATAGGATTTAAGCCTTGCATCATTAAAATCCTCCCGCATAACCATAAGTCTCGTAACTGAAGCAGAAAGTGCAAGCCCGACTATGTGACGTGGCTTTGGAAACTCTCCTCCTTGAGACCTACTCAACATCTGAGGGAATGTGTCTAAGAAAAGTCAGGAGTTCCTCTCCAGGGGCCTTTGGGGCCAACGCTCCCCAGAAGCCCACAGGCTCATTTTGGCTCCGTCAATATCAGGTACACCCGGCTTCAATGATGAATTGAAAGTCACCTTTCTGCGATGTGTTTATTTTTTTGGTGACAGTGTAGTAATTCTAACACCTAACAACAGTTCTGCAGTAATTCTGCATTTGCATATTATTTTGTAAGTTTTTTCCTCCGATCTCTGTGGGCTCCATTTACGCAGTGTTTAGATTCACAGCCTAATTAATTCAATTTAAATTAGTAGTCTTCTGTTCAGCAAAGGTGAACTTTTTTTTAATGATTCACTGAGACAAGTGGCTTGTAAGTGGCTCAATAGAGGCCTCGTTGGGAATAATCTTTCATCTTCATTAAATTTGAGATTCAGTCTTTTAAAATATAATATGACAGCATAAAATATCAAAGTGTCATTTACACTGGTGTGTTGATGCTTCCCATCTGCTGGGAGATCGTTTCTTTTCTAAGCGGTACATGGGAGCCTCTCCTGAAAGCTGCCTCTGTCTTTAAGTGCTGCACACACACACACACACACACACACACACACACACACAGTGCTGGCCTGCTTTCTGTTTTGAACCTATTAGGGTTGCCCACACACCTGCTGCCCCGGCAGGAGCCAGCGTCTCCTTTCTAAAACGCTGAGTCCTTAGCTATTCCTTTCTAAACAGGCAGTGGCTTTTAGATAAAAAAAAAAAGACATAAATAGCTATAATGGTGGAGGACACATAACCCCTGCTCTACCTGCCAACATACTATGTCAGTAGTCTCATAAATGCCAATCAATTTTTTATTTTAAGCAAGATGTTTTTAGGTAAAAGCTGTATATCTACACAGTACCAGTCAAAAGTTGGGACACACTTGACTGAATGCATATATTTAATAGAAACAAAGGCATTTTAATTTGATAGAAACAAATGTAAACATAATCTAAGATGAATACAAATTGGTGTTAGCCTACATATAAAGTGATTTAACACACACACATGCACTTATATGCACACACACATGCACTGAAGATGCAGCTTCAGCAAAAAGTTTTCTTTCTGAACCTTTAGTCCCTCACCCTTCAAGTGCTCTGCACATAAGAATTTCTTCAAGACTGGTGAAAGAGAGAGAGAGAGAGATTTTTTTTTGCCTGATAATCTCCAAATTGTATGCAATTAAATTAGTTTAGTTGTTGTCAGTAAAATACAGTGAATAGAATAGCAGGCAACTGGTCTGGCTTTGATTATGTGATCCCTGAACTGCCACACACAGGCACTAATCTTGTATTAGTCAGATATCCTCTTGCATGTTGTGCATAGTAGGATGAGAGAAGCAACATCATAAAAACTCTATGAATTCTGTGAAGTACTTTCACAACCTGATTATAAAGCCTGTAATCCACGTCTTCTGACGTGTTTCACATCACTGTCTCTCCAGTACACGCCAACATCATTCATCATTCCAGGCTGTGTTGGTCGGGATCTATTAAATGCCGCTTCCTTGCCGCAAACACTTTATGCATATCCCTTTACAGTCTGATTACAGGCATCAGACACTGGGGAGGAGTCCATGGTTGCCGGGCTACATGAGGCTCTGCCATTCCCCGGTGACAGCAGAGGGAAACCTAACTTGTCACACTGCCTGCCGGTCCTCAGAAGACGGCCATAATCTGCTCACATGGACTCGATCAGTCACTCGCTGCTAAAGCAGCTTCAGCCTGGACAGCTGCTTGTCACTTCTCTCCGCGACGGTTTAAAGACCTAGGACATGCCTTGGGAATTCAATGCTGCCATGTTACAAAAAACTTACCTCAGCCCTCATGGAAGCAGCTATTTCTACAGTTGTAAGGCCACACATTATTGTGTGAGGAGGCTGAAAGCAGATGCTCCAGTAGCTGGGTGTGTAGGACCATTGTAGCGGCCTATGCTCACGGCCTCCGTCACTGAATCTCTGTTGGGAAACCTCACCTTAGATAGACCCTCCATAAATACATAGCCTCCTACCCAGAGTGCAGCAGCAACCGAGAGAGAGGAAGGAAGAAAGGAACAGGCCTTGACTACCATGACAACTCCACACACCCCCCCAACACACACACACACACGTGCATGCACTGCCCTCCAAAACTGTTCCTTGTAGTATCCACTCTTTGAACTGAAGACTAAAACCTGCTTTTAGAGGCTCTATATATCACATAACAGCTGGCTGCATAAATTATGCAAAAGTGGAAACCCTGACAGGAAGCTAAAGAATTACACTTTCAAATCAGCCATGCCTGAAATCTAAGTTTATAATAGTGTATTATTGACCATGATTTGGCAAATGAAAGACATGTCCTGTATTGGGGCCACATGCAAAATAACCTAAAGGCAACATAAAAGCCCCCCCTCTCCTCAAAGAGTTGGGAACGGCTGATTGTAAAGAAATAACAGTGAGGTGTCCTATTTATAGGCACTGGCACATAAAATGAGGAATAAAGACTGCAGTATCAGTCCTTTCTCAAAACTCTAATGTACAAGAGGACATGATCAGAAGCTGTGCTGAGTACACCATTGACAGCCATTCATACAATCACATCCTGCCTCACATCAGGGACAGGCTTTGGGACAATACCTGCAGAAGCAGTCTGACCACATACAGCAACCAAAATGATGCTCCATCTGTATCATGTGGAAGAGTAAAGACCCATTACATGACATGGAGACCTCACACCGTCTCTTCTGCCAATCACAGGCCAGCGAGGAGAGCAATAGACCTGTTGCTCAGTGGTTTTTGTACATGCTTGATTCAAAGAAGAGAAAGGGGGAAGGGGAGCTGGAAAGAGTGTGTGTGTGTGTGTGTGTGTGTGTGTGTGTGTGTGTTTATTACTGTGCTTATTTAGAGGGACAAGTTGGCGGGGGACGCATGGACAGATCTGGACAGGGGTATTGAGCAGAAAGAGAGGGAGGAAGAGAGAAAGGTCTGAGTGGAAGTGAGGGATGTCCTCCGTGTCGAGCTTCAGTCAGCTGCTCCACCTGCACCACCCGCGAAGCAGACCGACAGACACAGCACCGGAGCCGGCGCTCCGCGTCAAGCTGGGCCGTAATGAGGGCAGATCCGCACCTTCCCACAGCCCCTTTCTCCTTAAGCTTCATGGGAGCAGGATAGCTGGAGGATCCCATCCCCGCCAGCCAAGCTCGGAGGTGGGGGGTGGAGGGGGTGGGGGTCCACGGAGCTTGGAGCTGATCAGATAGGGTACGAAAACAACATCCGTCCACTTTCACACTCCAGTGGAAGAGGTGGTCCCTCCCTGCGGGGCTGCGTAGTCTTGCCATCTGGAGAATAAATCGAGTGTGAAGTACAGTATAGTTTGGGACCAAGCTCCGTGGCGGCAGCTCAGCAGTTAGTTCATTATTTCCAAACTTCCCGGGATCGGGAGCAGGGGGGGGGGTAGCACGACACGGGGTGGCCGAACAGAAGAGCCGTCAGTCGGATTGCCTCAGACCGAGCTGCAGCCTATAGGGCAGGTTGCAGCAGCAGATAAACAAAGTCTTCCCCTGGAGAGATGACGAAGACAAGTGTAGTCACCATCCTTCTCGGAGGGATAGGGAGTCGACTACGCACCCCACCCCATGCTCGAAGGAGGGTGCGTTTATATAATAACTGAGCGTTTGTGTTCGAGAGCGTGCGCGCGCTCGGGTGAGAGCGTGTAAGCCGACGCCCTACGTAGCAGTTAGCAGTCCTCGCTACATCTGTCACATGGCAACAGGCACGCACAGCTGAGTGGGAACCAGTCCCCTGCTGGTAAGGGGATGCTTCCAGCCCACACTGCTACCAAGCAAACAGTTTTTAAACTGTGCTAACACGCACCCTAAAGCCTGATGTACTCCTGCATGAATGAAACCACATCACGTTGATTATACGTTCATGAATATATACTCGTAAGATTTTTAATTAAAAGACACCACCTAACTGAATTAAATACGCTACATTATTAAGATCACAGTGCTTTTTCCAAGCATCCTTTGTGTTTGTGTAATCTGACCCTGGATCAGAGCTCAACTTCTGGACTTTCTGACGTTTGGAGATTTTTAGATGGTGGATCACACTCAAGTCAGCAGTGACAATGATATATGGGGGAAAAAACAGCACCCCTGTAGTCCTAGGTGAATTTCTATAATCATGGAACTGCATACTTACAAAACACACATGTAAGGAAGGTGCACCTAATCAAGGGGCCATTGGGTATGGATACAAGTCATTGATTTTAATACATTTTACATGATGTACAAATTCATATACTGGTTAAAAAAACTGCTGATGTGGTATATTATGATTTTTTTTTTTTTTTTTTACCAGCACAGACGAAGCAGAATGATTGTGAATGAAAAGCATATATCAATAGGCAATGGTGTATTTTGGGATCCTGAAAGTGCTGGAATCAATGAAACGGCTACGTCAGAGACAGAATTGTAAGCGTTTTTTTTTTTCCCTTCTCCCGCTCCGCCTCCGCCACTTACAGGCCTATTCGGACGCAGCCGGCCTGCGGGAGGAAGTGTCGTTTAACGGCATGGAAAATAAAACATCTATCTATAGGTACACACAAACCCCTACGGATTTCCAATTGTCATGATGGAGAAAACATCGGCGAGAGAGTGGGAAGCGGGAGCAAGTGAGCTACAGAGAGAGGTCCTTTTTATTACGGAGTTAATAACTCATTTTTACATTACGCACTAGCGGGCTAGCAAATAAATAATGGATCGCAGCTTTCAAGCGCACTGTGCCAGACTCTTTAAAGCTAACATATGGTCTTTAAAATTGACTGCGTCTTGTACTGAGGATTGTACTCGCTTGTAGCCTTGACAGATTTATGCCTTCAAAAAGCTGAAGAGTAATAGGATTATTTGCCGGGCTCTTGGCGCAGTACAAATGTTATTTTTCAGGTTGAGCTATTAGCATTTTTATGTAGGAGACTAGAGAGAGCGCTAATTCTATCAGGGCTGACAGGAACATGTGCTGGTGCAAAAAGGCTGCTCAGCTAAGGGAGAGAACCTCCCCTAATGCCATTTCCCTCTTCTTAGATCAGTCGGTCTTATTTCCACTGCAGAACCGCCTGGCACAGGCAGTACTGATTTTAAGATCGCTTTTAGTCAATTTTCCCCTTTTTTCCTTTTCATTCATTTTTCACAATGCTAACAACAATTTTGCATCTCAGCACTTGACATTGTTTTTTTCTTAACAGAGATGCTGCACCTTAATAATCACTATAATGGTACTGATTCTGACAGTAGAAAGGAAAAAAAGAACAGAACAGTGACACTGAAACCCACAGTTTTCTCTGAATGGCTGTCAAAGGCTGGATTAAGACGTAATCATGGCACCTCAATGGCACAAAAGACATGGGAATTTTAAGCTAGTATTATTTTCAAGCATCAGAGGACACTTCCGTGACATTTTCTTTTGAAAACCTTTTCCCATTTAGCAGTGATAGAGAAATAAGGGGGTGTTGGAAAACACTGAGTCCCATCACCTTTTTCAAGGGGTCACAGTTGTCTATCAACTGGAGTTTCTCCCCCAAGTCCACACCCCTCTCAACCAGGAAGAGCCTCTAGCCATATCAATCATCTTTATTATCATGGCTTAAAAACCTTTGTTAGGTGACTTCTTTCCTCCAGCCCCTCTTTATCCCGCGCTCCAATCACAATTTCATGGCGCAGCAAACTGGGCCAATTGGCTGGCTGCGTGGGCGGGTCGAGAATGCTTTTAACCTGCTGCATCTGCTGACTTCCTGCTGCGTTGCCTGTGTGAAGTGGCCACCTTGTTTCAAGCGGATGTGATAGGGGGGCATTTCTTGCCTTTATCACCTAATAATGGGAAGGAAATGTGCTTGTTTTAGGCACAGTGCTTATGCTGCTAGCCTTACGCTGTGTGATGAAGCACCAGTACCCAACTAAACATAAATAAATTATTTTGTTTTTGCTTTTTTCCCCCTCTGCAAGTCACAAATCAGGTGCTGAGGGAGGAATCGTACCTTTTTATTAAGCGCCACTCCATCCTCGCAGTCCAGAACGGCACAGTCTACGTCCAGCGCCGGTAACTTCCTGAGCTTGCGCTCGTCGTTGCCCGGGACGTATAGGACAGCTCGCCGTGGCACGTACCTCAGAGATGTTCCTGGGGTGTGGTGGTCTCGCTGACCCCCGTACTGCCATACAGCTGGCAGAAGCTTGTGAACTGCCCTGGAAAAACCAACAAACAATTCCGGCCATGAAGGAATGGAGCTCATGTAGCGCTGGTTCAGGTCTGTTTGGTTCATGTCTGTTTGGGCTGAGGTAATTTGTCATTGCCATATGACACATGAGCTGCAGTGAAAGCTAAGAATGGCTATCTCCGTCTTCATCTCCTTCCTTCCCATACGTTTAACACAATGACAAAACAAAGTTTGTTTTCCTTTAATCCCCCCATTCAAGTGGATGAGTGTCGCTGACCTGTGCTTTAACCACATTTGTCCCCCACAACAACATTGACAATTGTTTGCCTTTAATGCTAATACACAAAGGCTTAGCAGCAGCAGCTGAATAAATCTATTTAGGGCCAGGGCCACTCTGGGCTCAGAGAGACAGAAATAGAAAAGGATTACAAAGCCTTGCAAAATAATTAAAGTTTGGGCGACACAACAAATCTGCCTAAGACTTGCCGCTAATTACTCCTGGAAAGAGAGCTAGCTAGCAGCAAACAGTAACGGCGCTAATGTAAACAGCGAAAGCTTCGCCACGAGGGCCAAGCTCCTCGTTTCAGTGTCTGACGGCTATTGAAAGCCCCACTTTATTGCTTTGACTCCTTCCAACGCACATGCACCAGTGATCGCAGCTATGGCGCACACATTTTCATTATTTGTTCTGTAGGTCGGTCTGCTCAAACAATTAGCACTAATGAATGGGCCAAATAATTGGGATCACATATAGCTAATTATAGCCATGAACAGTCCTTCCCTGACTGTTCCTTCCCATTTCCCTTAGAGGGATAATATCAGTAGATTGTGTGCTTTTTCCGTCCTGGGAGGAGGAGGAGGAGGAGAAAAGGAAGGGGCTGGGTGGGAGGCTGTGGGCTTCGGAAGAAAAAAAAAAAAAAAAAAGAGGGTAAAGTATTCTCTTTCTGCCTTTGTTGTCTGAAGAAGCTAAAGTCACTTCAATGGGCTGTTAATCCTATCCTCCACGCTTACAATTGCCTTCCAGTATCAATCAGGCATAATCTCGACTAAGATGATGCAGCTATACTGAGCAATTAAAAGCAATTCAGGTAGCTACGGCTGCGAGCATTTTGTGTGTGCAGGCACCCAGGGCCTCGGCAGGGATCCCCAGCACCGTAGTGTTTGAGTTTGGCCGGGAACAATGCCTCAAGCGGGGACAAGGAGGGAACATGCAAACATCTCCCTTCAGCATGGGCTGAGAAAGCAGGAGATGAGGAGGAGTACGGCATCAGACGGGACAGTGCCACATGTGCACTCACAGGCCAAAAGGAAAACAGGCAAAATAAGTAAATAATACAGAAGACTGGAAGAGAGAAGGCAGCGAGCAGTGTGTGTGTGTGTGTGTGTGTGTGTGTGTGTGTGTCTGTGCGTGTTTAAGGCTCAAATGAAGTCTTCACATTCAGTACACAACGTTACAGGATGAACATGTTAAAGTGCTGTTTAACTCGAAAGAGAAAGTACCAGTTGTATAAAAAGCCATCTTACGAATGCTCACTAAAGACATGAGAACTCCCTCTGATGGCTGACAGGCAGGGGATAACAGAGTCACTCTCTGCTCTGTGTTCGGACACAAGTATCCTACGGCAGCAGAGATTTCTGCCGTTTTGCCAATGCAGACTGCAGCCAGGGTAGAAGCTTGGGCCAAGAGCCTTCACCGTGGGCCCTTTCGTGCAGCAGGGGTTAACGTTGACTTCACACTTGCTCACTTAGAAAGTGCGAGGTCCAGTCATTACCCAGAGAAAGGAAGGCGAATTGTCCCGCCAGAAGTGAGTCAAACGTTCTGCACAAGCAGAAACATTCCCTCCCCTTCTTCCAACACAAACCAAAGATGCACACGCAGGGCTCTCTCTGTCGACTTCTGGCCTGCAGAGGGTTTTCATTTACTGCCACAACCTACTGTTTTTATGATGACGCAAAGCAGGCCCAAGAATATAAATCAGCCAAAATGTCAGCACACTCAAAGCTTTCATAGGCTTGTTCTTTCAGCTGTTTATACAAGCAAAGCAAAGGCCATGACAAAGAGGTGTGCTTCTCTATATACACATCAAAAGTGTTTACACTTTATTTTAAGAAGACTCGCTACGGTAGCCAAATTAAATGTGATTCGTTAATTGATACTTCAACTGGATACTGACTGAACCAGAACTTTTCCATCATTATCTTTTTCACAAGTCTCGGGTATCAAGCAGGTTTCACAAAAATCACACCTTACCCCTGTGCTGGAAATTTCAGATGACAAAAATAAAATTGATCGTGTTTTTGCAGGTTAAAAAATAAGTCCTTAAAGATATCCCAGGCAACCATCGTGTCACATGGTAAGTTCATGGTAATTACTTTTTTTATTCTCTATTAGGGCTGGACAATACGGGCAAAATTTTGGTCACTATATATCTCTTAATTTCGGTCAATACAATATAATTCCAATATCAATATGAACAACATAAAAGCCACAGAAAAACTGCCAAGAAGGTCCACAATGGATGTCTGTACCTGAAAACGTCTGAAAGATTAATGTCAAGTCTATGAAACTATATAAAACTATATAAATTTTAGAAATAAAAATGGTACAAATAAATCAATGTTCACATATTCAGTCTTCATATGTGAACATGAAACATAACATCACCATTGGGTCGGCTTTGTCAACATTAAGATTTTCCAGCTATAACACAGACTGATTACTTTATTCTTATGAACATACATTGAAACAAAAGTTCTTCAGCCAGGATAAGGAATACGACAAGTGTTCAGAGTTGCTGCAGAATACAGAAAAGAGTGAACAACAACAATAAAACCACATGTTGCTGGGGGAGGGACATGTCTGGTGGTTGATAACAACCTATGATGGGCCCTAGAGGTTTGTGGCAAGAAATACAATCTGGTCTACATTGTCGATAGCCGGACCACTTACACACAGCTGAATTAGTCTTTACTCTTTTATCAACTATTTCGTCCGTTTTATTACCACTCGTGGGAGCTCGTTGAGTTACATTTGTATTGCGGTCGGCGGTACTCATTTTGTAGCTAGTGTAAACTCCTAACGCACACAAAATAAAAGTGACAAATGTTAAGAATTAACGAGGAACACATTCCTACTATCGCTACTAACACACTTCTGTACAGTATTGTACAATATTCATATTATTAAACTGTGATAACGTTTATTATATGTCGTAATAAATTTGACAAAAGTAGGGCCCTGTGTAAAACGCAACTCCCTCAGTTAGGCTGACTGCAGACTCAGGGAAAATCCGCACCACGAAGACACTGCGTAACAAAACTACGTGTTCACAGAAAGACCAACATATTTTAATACTCCCAATATCATCGAAACGAGGAACGTCGTTATAAAAAAAATGAAAAGAAGGCTTTCCCATGAAATTAATAAAATGCAAACAGGAATAATACCTGGAAATAACCGTTTATTTTCTTAACAACTGCTCAACTGGAACGTGCCGCGTAGGAGCCTAGCCTAGCCTAGCTTAGCTTAGCCTGCTACTGTCGAGCGGCTTGAATGCAAAGAACCGATGGCAGCGTCTTGTAACGAACGGTAGTCACAAGCAGATGTAAATAATGTTTATCAAAATATTGGAAATGTGTTTAACAATCATTATCAATGATTCAAATGATTGAAACATTTTCTATCGCGATATATATTGATATTGACTTATTGACTGATCATGAGCTGCCTGGTCAAGCTTTTAAAGCTGTCTAGATTTGAGTGTTTTTATATGGCTGTGAGCAGTGTTCATCATATGTAAGCCTGGTATCCCTTTATTCGAGACAACTATACAAAAGTGAACTTGACAGTACTTATTGTTCCACTCATGTGCTTCAGAAAGAAACATTTAGGCTTAGAGAACTTTGCCCAGATTTGGAGCCAAGACACTGGATTAGTGAATGTCCAGTCAATTTCCCAAACCCCCACCACTGCTTCTGCAATAGTCTTCAGGTTGAAACATTTCCATCCAAACATTACCTTAGTACAATGACCTATCGCCATTTTTAATTGGACTAATTTCACGACTCTCTCTGGCTCTTATTCTTAGTCTTTCTCACCAGGACTAAATTTCTTAATGCAAGATGGTAACAAAGACCCTACTGCAAGCTCAGCTATATGGGCAGCAATTAGAACATACATTAGACCCCATAAAAGTCTGGAAAATGAAAATGCATCAATCTAACCACCACTGTGAACTTTAAAAGAACAGGTTAATCACACTTTGCTAAATGGGTTTACTGGACGTTTAATAGCTTGCTCAATTAACATGTAACAAGCGTTCCGTCTTCAGTTGCCTGTTCACTCTGTTGGACACACTGACATTTCTTGTATCGTTTACCCCCAACCCCCAATGATTACAGAACGTTAGAACGTTTGCTCGAATGTTCTTTTTTTTTTTAAAGAAGGGAATGATCATACATATTATCATAAATATCACTGTTCGGAACTACGATAGAAAGAGAAGTTGTTCTAGCCATCTTGCTGGGTTTTCCAACCTGACCCATAAAAGGTGGTTTTAGTATTGTATCGTGGAATTTGTATTCACATAAGCCACAGATATTTAAAATTCCTGTCTCACCCGTCAGGTGGTCATATCTTTTCCCTCTACACAAGGCCTGGGAGATTGAGGGTATGGTGCAGTATACACTGGTTTCTACACTGGTTTGTGCTCTTTTGAACTGAGATTCATTCCAGGAATTTGGTGTTGGCGAGTCTTAACCATTAATTATATATATATTTTTATGGGGCAAACACAAAAGTATTTAATATTAAGCTTTTACATTTTTTTAACACTCAAGAGTGTCGCTTTACTAATCGTCTTTTCATGATTTTATCAATGTCAATGAATTTTCCCGTTTCCAGACTTTCGTGAGATTGCTATGACGAGCAAATGGTGGCACAGGTCTCAGGAGTGCAGTTTTACTGCCCATATTCTGACCAGCGAATTGTTATAGTTTTGCCCTGGAGTGTGCGTCTCACACAGCATGGTGGATATTGCTTGAATGTTGAGGAGGGAATACTGAGTTTACCAGTACTCTTCCCCTTCAACTACATACAGAGGGACAGAGAAAGTTGTGAACACCCAAGCAGACCTGTCAGGTTTGCGTTTGATGGGATGGAAGCTTTCATTCATTTCAATATTTTAATAAAAAGAAAAGCAGTGATGACAGAAAAGAATAATCTTACTGCGAATTCATGAATGAATGATACAAAACCTGATTATGCTGCACACACACTGCACATTCCATCAGTTCTTACTAGTTTGTTCTTTTCTGAACTAATTTCTGCATTCACTCTTGCCACAGAGACATGGTGAAATTATCTAATTTGAGATATGCCCCCCCCCCCCCTCTCAAAATGAACACGCTCAGTATGGAGATTCCACAATTATTTTCAGTGTGTGGCAGGGATAGCAGTAGCTGTGTCTAAAATGCACAAAATGAAAACATTTGTGTTTCTACTGTGTGATATTTTGTATCTTTTTAATATGCAAACTACCTTCAGGATCTGTCATGTTTAAGCTTTTAAATTAAATTTAGAACTGAATGAACAAAGATAAAGGGATGAAAGATGGGGGGATCAATGCTGTAATGCATTAACATGAAATAAGGGGGGGGGGTGTGTTATTCCCGTTTCCAAGCCTCGCCTCTGCACCACCCTAAAACATTCCCAATAAAAGCGGCTTCTCGGCACAAAGTCTGAAGACACAAGAACCCAGCCAGAAAAAAAATCCTGCCAGTTGAACCGGGTGACGGAGAGGACGGTAGGGACATGCTTTCCCCCCTCTCTTTTGCCGTCTCTCTCTCCCCCTTTGGCCGTCCCCAGTGAGAGAACCATGTGATCCTCTTTATGCAGGATCAGCTGGAGGCTGGTGGCCCCAAACGCCTAACCCTCAGAAGAGGCCCGGCCGCATCACTGCTCCTCTGCTCCTGCACTCTTCTCATTAGGGCGGATTTTCTTGCCCTAATCTGCACAATGAGGACGAAGTCGTAGCCGTTACCTTCGCCGGCCTACGCAGCCTGCCGTACTCTCCTCTGCGACAGCTCCGTTCTCCTGCCGCGTTGAGCCTGAGGTCTGAGTGCTTCCTGCAAGCCCACAGTGAACAGCTCCCTCCTCCATCAAATCACAGTTAGATGATTTCTTAGCTGTGACCCCCCTCCCCCCCACCACCAGCACTACCCGCCTGCCTGCGGTTAGCGTAAGAAACGTCTATATCCAGCTCAACTTGTGAACACCACGGAGGAAAAATGACACCACTTCCCTGGTAAAGCCCCACGCCCCTGCTGGCAGTGCAAATTTCTGCCAGGAGTCGCAGATGTGAGATGTGCGCTCAAACAATTGCACATCAAAATGGAGACAAAGTTTCGTCCTGCGACGATCTAAGAAACCAACTGCTCGTTCTCGCACTGTTTTTCTCCTAGAGAGATCAAGAGCGAATATTTTCCCATTAATTTTTCTTTAGAAATAATTGAGGGAGGATCATAAAAGAAGGGAACAAGCGCTGGGTGTGGGGAGGGCGTAAGGGTTAGCTTTTAACTTAGCATTTTTATTGACTCTGGGAAACAAAATAAGGGAACCTCACCAAGAGTGTGCACTCGGCAATAGCCATTCAGGCCTTTGGAGCCCATTGTAGCACTTTGAAGGGTCTGAAAAGAAACCCCACTGGTGGAAATCCAGTGGAACATCTCCACAACAGAGCACAACTGTTCCCTTCTGCATGAATGGGGGGGCGGATAAAAGACGAGATGGACTTTTGAGGTACGGCCAAAAACAAAGGCAACAAAAGTGCTGATCAGGAGGGAATGACACAACTCGGCTCGGCAGAGGGGCACGGGGAAAAGGGCCGCCACACAATAGCACTCACGGCCAAGTGACACACTGAAGAATTGAAAAATCTACACAAGAAGTGTCCCCCCTACATCCCGACACCAACACACACACACACACACACACATAGCCTCACTCCACTCCACCCCCTGCCATTCCACAAAAACCCACAAGGAGCTACAGGATGGCTGTGGGGCCAGTCTGTCTCATATAAAAAAAAATAGTTAGAGTGAGAGACAGACGGAGAGAGAGAGTGGGAGAGAGAGAGCGAGAGAGAGAGAGAAAAAAGGAGGGACAGAGGGAAGGCAACAGACAGCCAGACTAACAGTGAGAGATCCAAAAAAAAGGGGGAGATGGCCTAGAATTACATTTTCAAAGAGAGGCGCAGAGACTTAGGACGACAGCAAGAGGCAGAAAGGGTCGCAGCACGAGTGAGACGGCCAGAGACGGAGAGTGAGACAGGCGAGGGAAGAGAGAGGAGACGGAGAGTGAGACAGGCGAGGGAAGAGAGAGGAGACGG
>JAOYMR010000023.1:7292129-7307942 GCA_025802075.1 Tenebrosternarchus preto
CCCCCCCCCCCCCCCCCCCCCCCCCCCCCCCCCCCCCCCCCCCCCGCCCCCCCCCCCCCCGGGTCACCAACACGGCATATGGTGTGACTGGCCTGGTGGGTATTGTCTCAGAGGTGGAGCTGGGCGCCTGCTTCCACAAGAGTGAGAAGATCAGCAAGGAAGTGCGGCGGGGGGGAGGGGGGGGGGTTGGGGGCACCAAGACAGCAACGTGGCACTTCAGAGCAACGCCAGAGCATCAGGCGCAGCGCCAAAAGGCACAAGTTAAAAAATATTAACAGTGACCTTGATAGCTACCCGTTTACACAAGACGCAAGAATATCTAAATCATCAGACTGTTGTACTGTTGTATGAATGGAGGCCAGGGAGGGGGAGAGAGGAGGGTGTCATGGTGAAAGGAGAATTACAAAGCGTTGAGTCTGAGCTTTTCACAGAGTCATGCCCCCTGATCTGTCCAGACAGAGTGAGTGTGACTGCGTGTGTGTGTGTGTGTGTCCAGGAGGGTGCCGAGGTGTGAAGAGGGAGAGGAACAAGAGCCCTCAGGGAAACACACCCACGTCCAGACCAGCAGCCTCTTAATGTGGTGTGTCTAATGTACCTATTTAGGGTTAGGGGTGCAACAGTGCGGAGCCTGAGGTTTTCGGGGGGTTTGGAACAGGGAGCACGGCCATCACCTCTCTCAACAGCTGGGGCCCACGAGGGTAAACAAAAGCCATCAGGAAGGGGCACACGGCTGTGGCCCAGGCCTAACAGGCATGGCGACGTGTCTGTGGGCCCGCTACTACGGCCAGACTGCCAGAGGCGCTCCGGCCGTGCCCCGAGCCTCAGATGGCCGTCCAGGACAAACGTGCCGTGAGAACACGAGAGAGGTCCTCTAAACGGGTACAAACTTCCAACAAAACATCAAACTATGGCACGGGCGCCCGCGTGACCCAGGGAGAGAACTCCAAAAAAACATCAAACACAGAAAAAAGCCGCCCAATCGCTGTTGTGTTCCGTTTCATATTTTGCATCCGGTTGCCTTAATTTGCAAACTTGTGATGGGTCCATTGTCACATGGACAGATCAAAGCTGTGCCAACTGGACAAACTGGGTTTGGCGGGGACAAGCCAGTAGCAGAATTAACGAGAACGACCCTCAAAGAGCTGCATCTGCAGTTGCTTTGGTCCTGTTCCTGGGTCGTCACTTTCAAATGACCCGGCTTGTAGCTCTCGCATCTTCGTAATTACAGCCCTTTATGCCGGCTGAATTCAAATTCACGCCAACGACAGTTATAAAAACAGGCAGCTAGGAAAGCTGTTTGTGGGACTCTGCTGGAAGGGTTCACCCTTTCAGAGGACCTTTTTAGCTAAACAAACCATTCCTTCCGTACACTTTCAAACGCCTAAGCACGGAAAACAGCCCCCGGCGGCTCCACTGAGGCCGGCTCTTCCCATTCAGGTGCGCTGTGCAATATGGAGAAAGTGTCATAAAATTTTTGCAGCGGATAAGCAAAATAATAAAACAGCCACCCAAATACGGTTCTACAGTTGACAAAACGGATTTTGAAAACCCACAAAAATGTAAATATGTATGAGACAGAGTCGCTTGCGAAAACACGTACCAGCTGGATCTGATTCGTATAACAAAACAACAAAAAAAAAAACGCTCTACTGGGGACATTTACAAAGGTGTTAAAATAATTCACTTTGTGCTCTCGTGAAAGCAGCATCAGAGAATAGACCTAATTAGCCTAGTTGTTTGCTGGCACATCAGCTATTAGCTGATAATTAGTTTAGAAGTAAACTATTTGAAAAGGGGCCGTTTGATCTAAACAGCATTTCCCCAGATGGATCTTTGCATTTTGTGCATCAATTAAACATGCTTTCAAATGAGCATCACAGTGCCTCCATGTTAATCATGAAACAAAATGAAGCTGCTAATAAAATCATATACACTTTGGCCAGTCCTGGCTAGCACGTACAAATCACACAGGCCACAGACATATAGCTTCAGGCTAATTGCTATAATATTATGAAAGCAACATCACAATTATTTTATTTATCTTTCTTTAGCGCATGGTGATGACCTCATACACTGCACGAGTCCCACTATGGCACTTTCTATTAGGGGACACAAGCCCCCCCCCCCCCCCCCACGAAAGGACTTTGGATTCCCTCTCTACTGCCCTTACTGTGGATAGTAAAGGACAGGGCTGGGTTTCAAAAGTTGGTTGTCAAACATATCTAAGGCTTCGTTTCTACTTAAAAGCTTCGAACCTTCCACAAAAAGCAGTTTTGTGCAGGTCTGTGATCAAAAGAGACTTTCCTGTACTGCCTGACAGAACCAATCAAATTTCAAAACACTTTCAAAAGAGAAGACATGCAAACTGGTCAAAAAGGAAGGTCAGAGACAAAGATTATACTGGCTTAAACGATTCACACAAAACTGCACAGCTTTATCAACTGACGTCCATTTGCTTGTTGAGTGAAATATTGAGCCACAGCTCTTAAGTTGCTAATCATGTTACCTCTGCTACCATTGTGGCATATATTCTGTGAATCTGATGCGAGCGAGAGATCCAGACAACCCACATGGCGGACCCCACTCAGGCCAGGATCAGGGCCAAGTTCAGGGCCAGGATCAGGGCCAGGATCAGGGCCAGGATCAGGGCCAGGTTCAGGGCCAGGTTCAGGGCCAGGTTCAGGGCCAGGCTGGGCGGTGTGGTGGTTTCCACCCTCCGTGATCTCATGATGACGCGAGGGTAAGACCAATGTTGGCGTAAACGCGGCTTCTGTCCCTCCATCTCTCCTCTCCGCCCAGGCGTTGGTGAGGCGGGGGCCTCCCCGAGGGGCAGATGCGGAGGGCGCGGGGCTCCTATCCCGCCGCCCCGTTTGGTTTTGGCCAGCGGCCCGGCGGATCGGTCTCGCTGGGTTAAGTCACCAGTGGAAATGAGATTAAGGGAGTTGGAATGTGAGTGTAATCAGCCATCAAGGAGCGCAGGAGAAAAGGCCCTGTTAAAGGAGCGGAGGGCTTAACAGCGCCAGGGGCTCTTTTCCCTTAACCGCATCCGATGAGCAAGAGCGTCTGCCCCTGCGTTTACAGCCGGCACGGACACGCCCCTTTCCTGTAACTGGGTGACGTGTGCTTAATGGTGGCCAGACGCAAGCATTCAAAAAGCTTCCCGGCCTCATCGGTCCTTCCTTGTAACAAAAGCGCTACGTTTTCATTGCCCCTCCACGCGAACAATGGCCTCCGTCCGAGCCGCGGTACGGAAACGGGCCGCGGCCAACGACCAGCCCCGGGGAACGGACGCTTCGCGACTCGCACTTAGACCTCGGCTAAAACTCCGTGGCATCTATACAAAGATTAGCCGCTCCTTTTCGCTCTGGAAGAGCGCAGACAGCTTCTGACAGTTGTTCCCAGTTTGGAGGAAAATGGGCCCATCATAAAGCAGGGGCAAGGAAACAGGATAAGCACTAGAGTCAAGGCTATAAAACGCTCGCTGGGAACTGGAAAGCCACGCAGGCAAAGTCGAGGGCGGCCATCTGGAAACAATAAACAAACAAAACCTCACCAAACAAACATTATGTGTGGATATGGGGGGGGGGGGGGGGTGTAACCAACTTGCTGGCTGACTAACACGGCAAGACACATGCATCATTAGGGTGAGTGATGTGGACACAGACACCTGTCCTTGGAGGACAGAGATTTCTGTCTGTCTGTGTTTGTGTGTGTGTGTGTGTGTGTGTGTGTGTGTGTGTGTGTGTGTATGAGAGGGGCGGGGACTGGGAGGGAGACCTCCTCGGCTGGGTTGTGTCCGGGTGCGTGTGGCGGGACCGTGGCCTGATTCTAATGAGCTGCAGCACTAACAGGCCTGTTCTCAGAATGATGTGACCAGGGGCCGATCACACACCCCATTAAGGGGACAAAGCAAACAGCCTGACTTGCCTGCTTGGCTTCCGCAGCAAACACGTGCCCCGTGTCACCTCGCGCTCGCTGATAGGACGTCCACGTGGGGCGGGGTCAGCACCAGCAACCACTCTGAGCGGAGGAGATCCAGGTGGTGCGTGGGGGAGGCGGAGCCAGAGGGTACACCAGGCCTTGTTTGTGTTTGGGAGCTGATCTTAGTGAGCTTTAAGACGAATGGAGAAAATCTGTGACCTTGAGATCTGAGGAAGGTTAGAGTGCATAAAGCTGCTGGCTCTGGGCAAAGTGCACACTCTTAGAACCATGGCAAACAGGGGCAGGGAACTGGGAAAAGTAGGAATGCAAGAAAGATTCAGTTCAGAGATTTCCATGATAAGGATGGTCTTCAAGGTCACTATAGTCTTAATATAGACTACTTAAGATACAGAAGGAACGGACTAGCCACAGATGTGTGTACTCTTAGGTTAGCAAACACTTTGAAACATACAAAAACAAACAAACAAAAGACTAGTACTGGCATGCTTACTAAGATAATAATCGGACACTGTAAAGACTGCATGCATAGAAGCTGTGTTTCTACATAGAAAACAGCAACATTTAAATGGTCTGTATACACTATGCTTCATAGAAAAAGTACTGTATACACTATGCTTCATAGAAAACCATTCCACAAATGAAATCATTCCAATGGTGAAGTTTAATGTGCCTTTGTTTGTAAAAGCATATTATAGATGTGTGATGTTTGCTAAAAGGCTATACCCGTTCAGCATTTTAACGGCACAGGACAAATTCATAAGAAGTCAAACACCAGCAGTTCATATCCAAAACACGCATCTTCAAAAGCACAATTCTTGAAAATATCAGTTGCGCCAGAAGAGCTGCCTGGAGTCAAGGTTCGAAAAGGTAAATGGAAACCTAACAAACAAGAACCCCGTCTGTTCCACTAATAGAAAATACCCCGAGCATCAAAAACCTATTATGATAAGAAAAACCCAGTAACATAAACCCAGCATTTAAGAGCTTCAATAAAATTAACATTAAATCACATATTAAATCCTCTATGCGCCTGCAGCTCCAGAAGCCAGAGATTTGGCTGCTCATCTACTCCAGCAGAGCACAAAGCATCGAAAGCACTAGGAACATTACACAGCATTTACACAAAGTACAAGTGGTGTTTTAAAAGTCCAAAGCACTTTGTAACCTCTGCTAGAGTGTATGGTGCGCCTGGTTGTAAATGAATAGGCATCACTTCCATATCCGAGCCAAACAGAGCCAGATTAAGGAGGGTGCAAGTCCTGACGGGCAGCTCCACCTATCGCACGAGGCCCACCACAGCACCCACAATGCCCTCTGTGCCCGGAAACGCCGCACTACTGTCCAAAGCTAACGAGGAGCCGTGGAACGAGAGCGAGCGCAAGTGCGTGCTGACGCTGAACCCAAGTAGGGCTCCTGTTATTACTCATGTTATTACTCCTGTTATTACTCCTGTTTCAGTTCAGAATTACTACTGCTACTGCTGTAGTTCTTTGATATTTTTCACCCAGTACTTTAAAAACAAAGGGAGTTTGTTCCACTGCAAATGACAGATTTCAATGAAAAAAATTTCTATTTACTATAGATTTCTATTTGCTATAGATTTGTTTTTTTTTAAGTAGAACTGTCTTATGAGACGAGCTGAATAGTGTCAAAGGTAAAGCTGCGCCAAGATGTATAATCCAGAAATGCAATAAAATCTTATTTTTTATATATATATATTGCATTTCTGAATACATAAAATGCACACAATTATCATTATTAATTTATGGGTTAAAAAAGCACCACACCACTAACTGCTAATAATTAAAAAAAATATATTAAACAGTTAATCTGCTATCTTGTATGCCATCTTTTATGCTATATACAACTTATGCTATATAAAACTAATTATGTATTATGTATTTAAATCACGAAATCTGCAATAAAAGTTTTTTCTCCCATTATTGTTTCATATCAAAGACCTAAAATTGAGAGCTCTAAATGATCAAAAATAAAAAACCAAAAAAGAAGTAAAACATTTTTTTGTCATTTTCTATTCCAAATCTGGAACTTCATTTCCTTCAGAGCAACCACCACACCAACCCATCTTGTGGCTCCACAGTCCAGCAGAACATTGTGAACACTGACCCCATGAGGACGCGGTGAGAATTACAACCACCTCAGCCCGTAACTGTTCTCAGAACAGCGCACGACTGCCTGTTTGCAGCTTGGTGCTGAAGTTCATTAGAGTGATGCAGAAGACAGAAAACAGGTGGTGATCATAGGCGCTCCTGGCACGCACAGGGACGGGTTTCCGCGAGAGCCTTCACACAGCTCGGCCCTCCGGATGACGGGCTCCGCCTGGTACGCCAAACAGGGAGAGCCAATAAACCGAACAGGCTGAAATCCAATTAGGCCCCATTGCAGGAAGATGCTCTGTACCTTCTCTACGACTGTTTCTCTGTTCTGCGTTTTTCAAATTGTTTTATTATTATTACTCTGCGTACTTCTTCTTAAGATATTGGGAACTGGCCAGACTAAAGCAAATGATCAAACTTGCATTAAAACATTTTGTTAGTGTGCCGTTTTCTTAATCAACAAAAACTGAAAATGATTAATATTATTGTTATTACTGTTATTTATTAGTAGTGATAGAAGAACAGTAGTAGCAGCTGCAGTATGTATTAGTAGTAATACATTAAGCTACAATTTTTTATATTTTTAGTCACTGCATGAGAGCAAACTTTCAGGTAAATCAAAGAAATAAACAGAAAAACATCCAAAATCCATTAGTTGCCTTTCAACACACTTCCAACACTGTTCATTTAATCTGGGTCCCATGGCCAGTCTAAGCACACAGTTCTTGCCCTGGCCAGCTGTCCGGCTTTAGAACAGGATTCTTTTGTTACATTGTTCACACATTCCTTGGAGGCCGTGTTTATACAGATGCGGTTCCACAGCGTATCAGAGGTGCCTCTCTCGGGCCCAAACCCCGCTGCTGATCAAAGCGGCCGGCGCCAAGGACCCAGGAACGCATTTGGCCCGGTGTTGTTCTTCGTCTGTGGGGACCCAGAGCAAGAAATCTCCATCTGTGGTCAGTATGGGCTTTCTCAGTTATGCCCAGGACGAGAGCTCTCCGGACCACAGCCCTTCTGCACTCGGTTTACTCAGCTGGCCCTCAATCCTGTTACCCGCCCTTTGTTTTCCCTCTGCAACATGTGTTAAGTTAATGCTCTGTAACAAATTTCAAAGGCTGCCTTAGGAGGGTCAACAACAGGTAATAGAGCGATTTATTGATGCACAGCTCTGAAAGGAGAGAGCCAGAAAGGAACTTGTTTTGGAAAGGCTGCTGTTGCTCTTTAACTCCGTCCTGATTTCGCTGTGGCCAACGAAGACAAATTTCCATGCCTCTCGCTTGAATGCAGCTTTTCAGCCCGTTACGGGGGGAAAACTGGGACCGGCTTTTAAAAAAAAAAAAAAAAAAAAAAAAGAAAAAGTCTCCCTGGTTTGGTAGACCTGGCTTGCTCCATTAACACCTGGTCTCCTGTAGCAGTGGCTCAGCTCTGCATTTCAGGCAGTGTCAGGAGTCCACCCAAGTGTGAGGGTCTGGGCCAAGGGTCTAGGCCGAGCCCCCGGACGCAGCTCCGCTGAGCCTGGCTCCAGCACTCTCGTATGCTGGGCTCAAACTGCTCTCACCTTAAACGGATGAAGGCCACACACCTCTGCTCCAGTTCCCAGCACCAATCAGTGTGGAAATGACCTGTCAACACAGTGCCGTTTACTCAGCACTCACTCGTCTGTCGATGGAATTCTGAAGGCAATGCCTGCACCAGATGGGTGGAGGAGCCAGTCTTGAATATTTAAAATTGTCCTATGCTGACAATGTTTTTCAAGCTGAAAGATCTGAGGAAGGTTAGAGTGCATTTAACTGATTTTTTTTTCTTGCAGCCTCAATGTATGGTGTTGTGTCAACAGATCGCCAGGTTTTGCCCAAGCAGGTTCACTTGTCCAAAACGAAAACGTTAATCATCAGCTTTGACAGTCCTTGGCATAAGGTACATTAGGACAACATAGTAAAGCATTGTACTAAAATCCTGTTTATGACACAAAGCTCGTCTCAACACAGAGGATCAACCTTTTAGATATTAAAAGGGTGCACAGGGACAGACTAAAACTAACATACCTTCCTAAATAGTTTGCATACTGAGGCTAATCAAACATTCCCCTTAGATTTATGCTAAACGCCTCCCTGAATGCTTCCCATCACTGCCAGGTATCCACAGACCTTTGCACAGTTGCTCCTAATTGAAAAAGTTATAGTAGCACATTATACCTCAGGGTTTTATAACCTGTGCTATAAAGCTTTGGCAGCCCTCAAAAGGAAGCTGCCCATTAACTTATAGCATCCAGACCCTGCTGGAGTAACTGCAAAGCTCCAGGCCACGTTGCTTCACTCGCAGAGCTCAGCGCAGCAGCAGCACGTTTGCTCTGGGATGCTTCTGTACGTGTGTCAGGCGGGTGCTGTGGACGGCGAGGACACCGGGTGTCCAAACAGCACACGCTCTTACGAGCACTTATGAGAAAATACTGAGAAAATACCGCACATGCTGAGAAACTCGCCTCACGTCAACTTATCTGGAGAGGAACGCGGCCGACAGGCACGTGGTGAACTGACGAGCTTAGCCAAGTCGTAAAAAAAAAATAAGCAAGGAACAAAAAAATTACGATTTTTTATTTTTTTATTTAAAGAAAGTAAAGCTTCACTTCATATGTTCATATGTTCTAAGTAAAACAGCTTAATCTTTTATAAACAGAACAGGTGACTTTAATTAACAGAGCCAAACACACCCTTGAGGAAGTGCCTCGAAAACCTCAGGCTCTGACACTGTCACCATGCGTGCCTCACCCTCACACGCGACCTGCAAATGTGACGGAGCCTGGCGTGACGGAGCCTGGCGTGATGGAGCCTGGCATGACAGCCATGTCATCCTGTAGATTCTCAATGCCATCAGCGGCACGGCTCTGGAAATTCATCTGCCCCAAATTAGAGCCACCTGGCCCCACATCCCATTGACCAATAGGGGCAGACTGCCGGGACCTTAAACCCATGTTTTCTTTGTAATTGACATTTAAACTGTTTGAAGTTCCTCATTAAAGTCTCTCAAGGCGAATCAGGTGCAGATGTAGTCTACCATTTTAACAGATTACAGTACTGGCTAATTGAAGTGGGACATTCTTACTGGTTGTTTGTTGAATCAAAAAAGATTAGAATGGTTTTGCTCTCTTGCCCCCCTCTGCTTATGAATGTTCATCTATGTCTATGTTTCATAGCTTGATGGTCAAACCAAAGGCTTTGTTTGGTTTTCCTTTCATTCTCTAAGGACGTAGTACATGGTCAGTAATTAGTGGTCTCCTGCCTCTGTTGAAAGTACTGGATATGGCTTGCAGGCCTCTAGTGGGGAATATGACATTCATAAGTTTTTCAGCGACAATCAAATTTTACTAAACATGATCTAAAAATACTAACAAATAAAACAGCTGCCAGTTTTTTTGTTCCTTTATTTATTACACTGACTGCGGTATCTGTGCCTTAACAGGACATTTATAGAGTCAAACACACAAACAGAAGTGCTGAAAAACAAAAACTCGTTTGCAGAAGAAGAAATATCTGAAATATAAGTTCAATTAAAAGAGGAATTCTTTCATTAAATAGCATCAGTTGGGAAGCAAACATTTGGCAAACTACCAAATGCTGAAAACTGGACTGGTAAAGAAGGTCAAACTTAAAGATTTCACCTTGATTTTAGAAACATGGCACAAGCTTAAGCAAACTTCAGTCTGAATGATCCATATCTAAAAGCATGACAAACAGCCTATAGTGCAAAAGGAAATCAGAGCAGCATGCCCCAGCTTCAGCAGGGGTATACGTTCTGTCAACAACATGCCCCAGCTTCAGCAGGGGTATACATTCTGTCAACAACATGCCTCAGCTTCAGCAGGGGTATACATTCAGTCAACAACATTCCCCAGCTTCAGCAGGGGTATACATTCAGTCAACAACATTCCCCAGCTTCAGCAGGGGTATACATTCTGTCAACAACATTCCCCAGCTTCAGCAGGGGTATACATTCTGTCAACAAGCATCTGCTAAAGGCATAATTACTATTTAGTCCTTTTTAAAATAAAAATAAAATTCCATTTTCCAATTCCATTAATTTTCCCCCCTCTTTACATGCATTTTTATTTAAATAAACATTTAATTTAACATGCCATCACAATTGCAAAAAGACCTGACTAAGTGTAACAATCTAGTCTCAATACAAAATACATAACAATAGCGGAAAGATAAATTAACTACTTATTGATAATAAACCAATACCAATTAAACCACCATTATGTGACAAAATCAACTAATCAACATCAGATTTTTTAACATTAAAAGACAAAATGCTGGCAAATTAATGACAAATTCCTACATGGAAATTTGGGATAAATGTGCATTTAAAAGGCAAAATCAGTCACTTTTACCTATGTCTGTAGACAGTCTGCTATTCTGACACACATAGAAATGGTAAATAAGGTTAGTCTACTGTGTCATCTTTGAACAATCTTACATTTTGAAGTAAAACAGTGTGAATAACCAAACCGCTCCCTCGAATCTTGTGGGGGCATGAATTTAGCTAGGAATAACGCACACACACAACGGTGATGGGTACAGTTTGTCAGCGCGTTTTTGACAGTATTTGACCGCAGTCTGACATTTCAGACGGCTGTCATAGCTGAGAACGGTTCAACGTGGCTTTCAAACCACAACGTGTTCACAGACTCTTTGTACAGATGAGTGTATTTTCACAACGGTAAAATACAAATAAAAAAATAGTCCCTTCCAAACATGCATTTCAATGTCATAGCACTGAGCATTAACGGTTAGCAGAAAGGCTAAATGATTTTGTCTGCTTTATTTTCGGTTGTTTTTTGTTTGTTTACGTTTTGGGTTTTGTTTGTTTGTTTGTTTGTTTATTGGCGCGTTGGAAAGCAGGGAATTCGCGTGTGTTAAAGCTAACACGTGTCATGGGCTGAAAGTCTAAAAATAAATAGGAATAGTTTGAGAGGTATTTAAAACTTACAGTACAGAATCCTTCCTGCAAGCTCGAAATATGTGAAGCGCCATGTTTCCGCGTTCATCTCAAAGTACAATTCTATTGGTTGCCGATGTCTTTTCGGTATACATTTGAAGACATTTGATTGGACGGACAAAGACAGGCGTTGCGAGACGTCCTCTTTCATAATTTAAAGCTATATCCCAACATTCACATTTACTCATTTTCCATTCTTTAATATAATTATTTTTATGTAAATCACAAACCTTTTTTTTTTTTTTTACAATCGTCATCTCACTTTTCCCCTTTCCAACAGCCTACATAGTCACCGGAAGTATATTTCCATAAATATCCATTCCATGATGATCTCCATTGTCATTTCTATGGGCAGGCACGACAGGAAAATAAGAGCAAGGAGCACAGTGACACTATCACGCCAGAGCGCTCCAGGAGCTCGCGCACAGCAGAGGCGAATTACTACTACTACCATCAGCCAGGTCCATGTGTGGCTAACAAACGACACGCAATATTTGCGATGATTAAGTCAGCGGGGGATTCACTCCAAATGTCAGGATTCAAAAAACCGGTTCCCCGGTTATGTATTAACTGTGTGCACCAAGCATCGCATGAGATCGGAGGACACTCCGTGAACTCCTCAAGAGTGCCAAGGAAAAAATAAAAAAATAAAAAATTGCCCATCAATATTTGAAGAGGCTACTATCAAATGTAGGATCCTAGGCCATTTTGTCTTGACATTTTATCAAGTGAATAATACTATCCACATTTTGAAAGGTTGATATTTTTAACTTAAATACAACGACGTGGCATGAAACTATTTGGGTTGCAGTTATTGTAAAATTCTAAATACTATTTAGCTATTCCAAATGCATAATTATGATATTTTGTAACGGTTTAACCCAGATCATGGGAACCACGTGTCCCAGTGATAAATGATATAGTCTTGCGGAACAGCTATTCAGTCAAATCGTTCCTGCTTATATTACAGGCCAATTCCCTGAAATAAATGCCTGAGAGTTTGTGGGCAGCTGTGAGAGCAGTAGGCTCAAACGAGACCTGCTGTGGGCCACTGCTGCTTACATGGCAGTCGTAGCGCTGCCGCATGAACAGCCTTATTTCACAATGTGTAACTGCATGGTTGTCGCAAATGATGAAACCTTCCCTCAATATCAAGGCTTTTCTTTCTTTCCTTTCCACTTTTTTGGACCACATCGCATTTATGAGGATGACAATAATAACATCATGCAGGACTAGGAGTGTCTGTGCAATTATGTACTTGGGAACTTCTAAGATGTTTTATAATATAGTTTCTGAACAACAGGTGAACTATAGATGCAATATATTACACATACTCCATTGTAGTTTGTGCATTCCACTCATGGGTTACTTGGAAACTACCTTTTTATTTCTTCATGCCTTCATTAAACACAATTGTTGTCTGCTAATCCTGTTTTGATAGCTTTTGGCACAGTTTCTTTGGATCACAGCAAGATGTTCGGCTTCTGTTCTGGTCTCCCCTAGGAACCACTGGGCCTCAAAAAGAAGGCAGAATTTGGTGGAGCCAAAGAGGGGAGCAAGCCATCTGATGAAAGCCACTCAGCGTACAGTGGCTGAAGATCTGTGCAGCTTCACTTGGTCTTCAGAAATGACTATGTCCACTGTATTCCTGTGATGCCAGGCTAAAACATGGAAAGTATGTAAAGATCCTTTCAAAAAACTAGTGGTAAAATTGAATACTAGGATACCTATTTTGGCCCTTTCCGTCTCCTTAGTACTCCATGGTCCTCTCTGATACAAATGGACAATGCATCACCAGGGATTGATGTCTCTGATGCCTGGCTTCATTAAAAATCTTGAAATAGTGCCAGAGCTGGAGACTGGAGATTAAAGGAATATGAAAGAATGACAAAATTTATGGATGGCAAGTCACCACCTCTTTCTGGCATTTCCAATAAACAAATGGTTTCTTTTTCCAATTTAAATTTCTCATTATACTGTGACTTTTTGAAAATGTGTTTTGATTTACCAATATTTTATCTGTAAGACTGTATAATTGATTAGATTTACATGGCTCTGATATTCAACTCCAGTGTCTCCCAAATGAGAGTGAGAGAGGGAGCAACTCCTCTAGATCAGCATGACATGTCAGAAAATAAATAAATAAATAACATTAAAAGAATTATTATTCCCTTTGCTTGGAACCTCTTACACATTTTCTTCCTTTGTTATTGTTGTTGTATTAAGGTTAAAGGTTTTCTTTGTTTTTTTTTAATAAGCTTCAATATTACTACCAGATATTTTTAATGCATGTTTACACTGCAATATAACATTAGTTCTAGTGTGGTTTTTAAATCCTGAAATTAGTATCAATTTGAGCGGACAATAGGTGATTAACATGAAATTGCCAGAAATTGTAATATTATTAAGATTAGAAATTAGTAATATTAGTAATACTGCATAAACAGGTACACTTGGAATATAATGAAACCAGAGACACAGTGGCACTATTATAGTGGGACTTAAGGCTGTTCAGAAACAAATGTGAGCCCCTTGTTTCAGAACCAATGCGGTCTGAGACGCCACTGTTGTTCTTGGTCAAGGCCAAGGTAGAGCAAAGCCCACATTTAAAAGAGCAATAGGTGTCTCAGACACACCACATTAATGGCACAACTCCTCTATCACACACATCTATGAAGCCCAGGAATATTTCATTGTTGCCTCCTTGCATTCGTGGGTCTCTCAGAGTTCACAGAATCGCCTCTTCATTACCAGGCCGTGTTCACCCGCGTCTGAGATTTACAAATGATATCATGACAATTTTTCACGCTCTTCAGCCCAGTGATATTTTACCGACTCATTTCCTATGATACCCGGTTATGGATCCAGCTGCGAATCAGAATCTTGTCATGAGGTTCAGGGGCGGGTCCCCCACTGTGGTTACCCAATGACCTGGAAGGCAATAGGGAACGCCGCAGCCTGCAGCATGTGCACCACTGACAGAGCAGCAGGGCACCGTCAAAAGTCCTCTCATAAAAAAAACTTTCCAGCTCACTCCGATTTTTAACAGATGAGTAAGCAGCAGAGAACAGGGCTTTTGGATTGGTGAATCACAGATTTCCCTTTTTCATTTTAGCGGTCCATTTTTTTTTTCTGTTGTGCGATGCATCATTGCACTCAGAAGGCAGTGTGTGCTACTGGTTCCTGGTGGAGTGGGTGAGATTGCATGTGGCAGAGTCACTGGTTAGGTCAAGCAACAATTCAGATGAAGGGACCTATATGTAGGTATCCAGTTTAATTATATGAGCAATTACTAGATAATAAGAACTATTATTTATTATTCTTTTAGTAACCACTGTCTTTTATTAGAAATACAGATTTCCCAACATTTTAAAGATTGTTAATATAAAAGGGTTCAAATTCTGTCTCTCCCCACATCATACATGGATTTCCAGTAATTTCAGTCTGATAACGAGCAACATGCAGTAACATTAACCTCTTGCAAGTGAAAGCTGGAGCCACTCAACCAGCAGTGGCTGCATGTGAGAAGAATCACAGGAAATACTTCTTCCTCCTGATTTTGTTTGGTTGACCCTGACTCCTACTTTCTCACTTCATTTAACCAAATTAATGAGCAGACGAAAAAATCCCTTCCTGTAGTAGCCTTATTTACAGCAAGCATGTAGAGTCTCCAGGTTTGAGGAAAATAAACATTTCTCTGCACATTTCATTGTGCTACATTTTAAACTTAGTTAGTTCAAGCTTTTTTCCCAGTTTTTTTCCCCCACTTCATTAAAATAAAATGCAACCAATGTGTGGGACAGAGGGTGTGTATTGATCCATTTAATCACCCTCAAACATTTCTAATAAGAATATGCATTACAGTGCACAGTTGTGAGGACCATGTCTTTAACAGTTCCAACGTTCATGTCATCCCATCTCTTCAGCATAAACTCAGTCATACACACTGTAGCTGTTGCTTATCAATTTTGTTTAGTATTAAAAGAATAGTTCTCTCTCTCACTTTCTCTCTCTATTCCAACCTTTCCACCTCGTCAAATAGACAAGGACAATATGCCACCTTATTTCAGTGTGTACCGTGCTCATGTGATCTCTGAACTGATAGGAAGTCATGTATTATTCATGCTCTGTTCTGCATAAGCATATTCACCCCCCCCCCCCCCCCACCCCCATCATCCTTGTCACTTACATGGTCAACATTATGAAATCGGCTTGCCATAAGCACGGCTTCACACAGCGGTCACAACTGGCTAGTTAGTAAGGACACGACTTGCACTGGGGACAAGCACCAAATGCCACTCCAGTGACCCGTAAATTTTGAAAACAAGAAAACACTGACAGCAAGACGAGTGATGTCATTACCTGCTTATTAAAACATTTTTGGAGCAAAAATGTGCGTCTTAACTGCTCTGTCCACCATACCTGTGACTAGGTGTTTATACAGCCATTATACACCATAAAGGGACAAAGAAAACAAAAATGATAACTGATCTAGTGTATAAAATGGCCACACAGAAAAAGATACCAACAGGGGCTACTTATTCATATAATCTGATATAAATCCAAAAAAATCCAATAAGAACTGTCAAGATATTTAATTATCTATATATATAGTAATTAGCCAGGTGGTTCGGTCAGGCTAGTGACATTTATTTGAAAAGAACAATTAACCTAAACTTCGGGGGGGGGGGGGGGTAAGTTAAGAAGGAAAAACAAAAAAAAAAATTAATTAAAAAAAAAATAACATTTAAAATTT
>JAOYMR010000023.1:7344524-7372024 GCA_025802075.1 Tenebrosternarchus preto
CCCCCCCCCCCCCCCCCCCCCCCCCCCCCCCCCCCCCCCCCCCCCCCCCCCCCCCCCCCCCCCCCCCCCCGCCGCCTAATGAGCATTTGATGGACAGAGAATTTGTAGGTGTAATATTACCTAAAATCTTCACAGTTCAAGTTTCACACGCCAGGGACAGAAACCTTTTATGCCTGCAAGAAGGGCTGGACTTCATAATATGAAGTTACAGCCACCCATTGATTGCCACTATATATGTAGGTTTTTTTCAAGGTTGATTGAAACTTTAACCTCATTTTTAATAAAGAAGAGAAGCCTGAAATGTTCTAGACCTTGAATTTCTACAATGCTGTGTTGAATTATGCAGTGATCAGTCAATTATTCATCCCAGGCCTGCTCTGTTACAGCCATGCTTTAAAAAGCATGCAAATGGACCTGGGCAGGCAATGCCATGTCAACACATTTCCATCCTAACTGCTTACAAGAGAAATTTGTTCACACAATGTCGATTTTTGTACTCTTTTCACCAAATTTTAACCAGGAAGTGTAAGGTCAGCTAGTTGGAGGACTCCAGTGATGGTTTACTGACCTCTGAGCATGTTGGAACTGATACAATACAAAAGCCTCAGAATGTTGAAGTCCTGTAATGTAAAATACCTCAGAGTTAAGGGCTACAGAGACCCGGGTACGCACTGCTTTAACAATAGTGGCTTTGAACACAAGCGTTTGCCTTGAATATTGTGCCTATTCAAGCAGAGAGAATAAAAGGTATCATTTCTCAGTAATGTCTGGTGTATTACTGCATGTGCACGATGGCAAAGCTTCAATGGTTTTATTCTACTAGATATTGTCATTGTTCGATAACACGTGTTTTACAACTCAACCATGAACAATTTTGATTGCCCTTCAGATTAAAATATAAGCACGCTGCTTATGTAATATTATACATGACGTTTTTGTTTGTTGCTGAAATGTACACCCTTCCATTAGCATTACACAAACAGTCACTGTTCACACTGGGGTGCATGAATTTGTGCATTTGTTTCAGCTCTTCTGTTATGTGCAGTTAACAAACGTCACATAAAGCGCAGTGACAACAGATCACAAAGCTCTTGTGGGTATTGAAGCAGCATGTGTCTGTTGTAGGTGACTCTGGTCTACATGGACTAACAGAGGTGACTAACTAACATTTTTTCTCATCTCTTTTTCTCCATGTCATCCAATGCATTTCCAAGGCTATTCATCAACAACACAGTGAAATAAAAACTCACAGAGAATTTAAAAATGCCTTTGCCTCTGTAATTAGTAGCAATAAGGATTATGATGCTTTAAAATGGAGAGAATGTGTTAACTACGACAATCTGACTTATTTTTAAAGGGGAGCTTCACTTTATGAGCATGTGATCTGATATTATGAATGTAAAAGATAAACCTGACTTGCTTTAACCATAAACCAGCAGGTCTTCATGCATGTACACACACACACACACAGACCAAAAAGTGAGAAAACACACCTCCAAACAATCCTCATGATTTCAATGTTCGTTTTCTTTACTGTGTTACAAAGTGTAGGCAAAAATATCCTCATAATTCTTGTTATTGTTTATATACAATAAAATTAAAATTATTATATATTAAAAGCCACTAATTAAATGGTTTAATAAAATGGTTTAATTAACACCAATATTTAGCATTTTAATTGTAATAAATTAAAAATTTAGTATTTAAACATTTTGAAATTCAAGAAATAATAAACATATTTCTGTGTGTTTGATACCCTAGTGATCATTTGCTGTGAATGTGCAAGTGTAAACTCGTATGATTCAGATTTGGTGTGAATGTGCTAGTGTAAACTCGTATGATTCACATTTGGTGTGAATGTGCAAGTGTAAACTCGTATGATTCACATTTGGTGTGAATGTGCAAGTGTAAACTCGTTTGATTCACATTTAGTGTGAATGTGCAAGTGTAAACTCGTATGATTCAGATTTGGTGTGAATGTGCAAGTGTAAACTCGTATGATTCACATTTGGTGTGAATGTGCAAGTGTAAACTCGTATGATTTACATTTGAGCTTCTGCACTTGGTTTTGGCTTCATCAGAGGTGCGGAACAGCGAACAGCTGCAGTCTAGGTAAAGTGTACAGAGATATATTGGATATATATCGGATCATTTGGTGAATTGTACCCTTCTTTCATTCCTCCATATTAGATCTCCTCCTAAAAAAGAGAAGACTTTATAATGTATTTACTGTTTGTTATGCCAATTAGGCACATTGTTAAATGAACACATCTTTTCTTGTCTTAAATGAGCCTTGCTGCTTAGAATAGGCAACAGACTTTAAAACACATTGTTTATTATCAAACACTAATGTCATATACACTTGAAATACAATAAAGACAGGCATGACAAACTATAGACCTTAGTTATGAAGCTACATGGTTTCATTAAACATAATTTAGTGGTTTTATGGGAAGTTGCAGAGGAGTGAGGACAGGCGTAGAGAAGAGTAGCAAGAGTTTTTGCTTTGAAGTAAACTGATACAGATAAAAAAAACAAAAAAAAAAACGACCACAATGAGATTATGTGAGACACCGACAATCACTGCCCAAACCCCCTTGTAGAAAATGCAGATAAATTCAATTAGATTAAAGTACAACTTCAAAAAAAAGTACAACTTCAAAGAAACTTTAATAAATCTTTAAAAATGTTATCAGGTGAAAAATCTGAGCCAGGCTACGATTTGTATTGGTCTGCTACAACAGCTAAGCAAAGTCAAATATAAAGTCACGCCACAATGATGTTTTGATAAACACGAGAAACACGGAATGATACTCGCACCGTATAGGAGAACATTGGAGGAAATTCACAGGTGAACTAGTTAAAGTACAGTACGAAGCTCCAGGACCAGTTCATGTAGTAGGGACAGTGCTCCCAGTGTTGAGGCGGGGCAACTGTGCACTGCGACAGTGAAAACTGCAGCTGACCAAATTCCTAATGCAAGGGTACGTTTGGGTGGAGGTAAGTTGGCAGGCCAGTCCTGAACACTGTAGAACCAGAGATTTTCCCATGAAAACAGTGTAACTACCAGAAGGTACGATAGAAAAATGGACCTTGCTTTCTGTAAGTCAGCTCTGGGCAAGGGCGTGTCTGTGACGGCATTAGTGATTGCTTCAAAAAAAAAAAAAAACACTTTTAAAGAACCGGATCTGGTGTGCCATTTTTCTTTCCTGTAATGGAGGCATCAGTTCCTGTTCTGGTGGAGGGGACAACCACGTGCAAACACCGTGCAGATGGCAAAACAAACTCAAAGGTAATACTTATTGCTACTTCAAACTCTTTAACACTGAGTGTGATTATAATTGACCTCCTCTGTCACCTTATATTTTGGGAGTATCAGCTCTCATTCTCAGTTATCAAACAACAGTGTCATCAATAGAGTTGCTATCTCTATTGATATTTCTATTGTTACCCCGTGTTGCCTGCATAACCTCCTGTATACACTTGTCGTGTTGATCCAGTGTTTCCATATGTTCATCGTAGAACCACCACACTGAGGAGATTCTCTTAGGTTGGACGTCTCTAATGCAGAAGCTGATGTAGGAGTTGATCTGTGTCAGGTCTGTTGGGGAGTAAGTGAACCAACCCTGTGTACAGAATCATTCAGCACAGTTACGTATTTATTGAGTAACAGGAGTTCAGGACAAACATTTACATGCCTGCATGCTTCCTCAGCGCAATGGCAGCTATCTGAAAGGATGATGGCTCAGAAACAAATCTATAAATTCAATATAAATGTTGGTATTGTTTTCCTAATAATTCTACTGCATACACAATACCTTCTTTTAACTTTATATACACATAACAAAGTGAGAGGGTTAGCCTAGTTTTCTTGTATATACAACAATGATAAAAATGAAACTTGATTGTATTTTTTTTTTCTAATTTAGAAAATGTTTAAAGCAAAGATTAGTCATGTCTATTGATCAACATATATTCAAAATTCACATTTCCAGAGGCTTTTACTCCAAGCTAAGGGTCTTTAACAACTTGGCAACCAGCTATGACATTTTGGATTCATTTTTTCTTAATACAAAACAAAACCCCTGGATCAGAATTTCTTTTTCAAAGCTTTTCTCGCTGGTTTAAATACAGTATAAAAAAATCTTCAGTGCTGTGGATTTGATAACCAAGTATACCTCATGGTACATTTTACTGTGCTCAAATTGTTGCCTTCAAAAGAGCTGGCATGAGTAATTCCCATATCTGCCACGATGTACTGTTGATACTGGTGAGCAGCAGAGTCCTAATTCTACATTCTGACATGGCCTGTCCTTCGGCAAGGGGCCAAACCCAGAGTCTCCACAGAGCCTCTGCAATCAGCTTGACCTGTTTTTGTAACTTAAGAGACCATTGGTCAGGGCTCTCTTCACATGACAATCTTCACATGACAGACTTCTTCCAAATCTTCGCATGAAAGACTTCGTGAGTTCCTCTGCACCATCCTATCAGTACATCACGGTGGTTTTCAAAAATAGTCTTCCATCTGCAGATAAAAAAAAAAAAAGAAAGACAATTGAGATGTTGAAGAAATTAGCAAAAAGGACAAACAGGACATTCTGAATCTGTGTGAAAACGGAAAAAGTTCTTTGCTGGCTCCGCAAATAGCCACTTGTACAGCCATGATTGTATATTCTTATATGAAGGACAAGGATAAAATAAAAAAAAAAAAAACCCAAGAAAAAAGATGACAGCACACCCATTGTCTCAGGTGACGTCGTGCAGATATCAGCTGAGACACTGAGACCACTCACAATACCCATGTTGTTTTTCATCCTGCTAATACGTGAGTTGGGTTTCTCATCACACCTTCACCTAACACCCAAGCATCATTTACACTTCGAATAATAAAGCACTTATGCTACTAGTCGTCCATGTCTGAACCTTGGCTTGCCTCCTACGTTATAACGTATCCATAAAAAGTCTGCATAAGCATGATCCAATGACGCTTTATAGCACCTGTTAACACTGTAACATGTCCTGTCTCGAGTCCTTCCCTATGCTCTGCCATGTGTGTTTAGGACACTTCTTCAGATGCTCTTGTTCGAACACTGTATTGCACGCATCATGTAAAGTGCTTTATAAATGACAGAAATGGTGTTTATTGGAAAGGGCGTCTCCTGACACATGCAGCCTAACGAGATCTGTGCACTGCCAGGGAACGCTCCCAGTAAGCACATGCCTGAACATGCAGAGCCCTCTCAGGTCTTGCGCTGATAAAAGCATCTGTTAGCCCTGGTGCAGGAGATAGTCTGATGTTTAGTACCCCGATTCTTCAATACCGCCCTTCAACCAGAGTTTCTTTTTTTTTTCGGCAGTGCAAGCTAAATAATTCCATTTCGAAGGAGAAAAGCACACCAAAAGACATAAAAGCAGACCGGGGAAGCATCATTGTGCTTGTCTGAATGAGACATGGTGCTTGAGCACAGTAGCTGTTAGGAACATGGTAGGAACAGTAGCTGAAGCAACACAGGCAACAAAGGTGACCTATTCAGTATGACTCCTGTTAAATTATACTGCAGAAACTTCTACTGTTTGATAGTGTGTTGCGGTCTTGTTTAAATAAAATCATCTGTTGTTGGACTATAAAGAAAGTTCTCATAAATCATCTCAACATTTAGAGTTTTTTTTTGCTTTTTAGCTAATAATCTGGTGTCTGCTGCAAGAAATGTTGATTAATAAGAGCTCAGAAACCCTGTGAACGTTGATTAATTGTGGTCTAGGCTTGCAACACTGCTGTGTGTCGAGCAACAAAGCCTTGCTACATGGACAGACAAACAGTGGGGCTAATTACAGCAAAAGGACCTGAGTCTCGGAGGCACTGCACTCTGGCCCTCACCATTCAACCAATGCTGGAAAAGTCATTACTGTGTGAATTGCGCCGCTGAATGTGATACACAGAGACCTCAAGTACTGATGCACCAGCAGTAGCTGTAGTTAATTGGGAATGACTTAAAAGTGCTTCGCTCTGTGCTTAAGGCTTTAGACTGCTTTAGCAGCACAGTTTGTAGGGAAATACTGGAAAATGTTGCTGGCCACAGAAAGTGAAGTCTAAAAATAGGACTCCTGTCAATAAAGTTTAGGTATTGTTCATACAACTGTCAATAACATCTGTGGTGGATACATGTACGTATTCACTACAAACTCTTAACAAAAATAACAAAAACATTTTATTCTTAAGGTGTGGGTTGCTGTACACTCTTCTGACTGCTAGATCTTCACATAGACTTTAAAAATCCAAGACCAAAGAACTAACAAAAAAACAGACCAATTCTATCATCTGCATCTTTTACGCTGGTTCTTTGGTACACAAAGACTTTTCGGACAGAGGCTGATATAGGAGGATGAAATAGGATTTATTTATTTATTTTTATTTTCTTAATTTTTTTCTTTTTTCCCTGGAAACCTTATGTACTTGACTACATTTTTGAATATCTCAGCACAGTATATATATATATATATATATATATATATATATAGAGAGAGAGAGAGAGAGAGGAAAGAGAGTCACCATTAGATTTGTTGTTTTAGCAAAAGTATAATGACCTGTTTGTTTATTGTGTTTATTAAAAAAACAAGCAACATCCGCAAGTATGTAGTGTGACCCTCCCATTGTGCTTGAGCAACAGCAGGAAACTGGCCATCTTAAAGTCTCTCTTAAGGTGTGGTATAATATACCAGACAGATTACCAGATAATATACCAGGAACTTCAGTCTCCAAAAGATTGAAAATACACTAAATACTTACTGGCCTGTAGAAGCTATTTTGTTCCTTTATCTGTTGTTTTTTGTTTTTTAATTTGTGTCAATGTGTTGATATTTTCTGTATTCTTGTATTTGATCTTACACAGTATTGTGTGTGTCTGTATATATATATATATGGTGCAGATTAGCTCTGGATTCCACACAGAGAATCTTGTTTCATGTGATGTTGGGGTTGTTCTATCACGGTAGTTTACATATAAGAGCCTTGGGCAGTGGCTCCTACCGTTGTAGCAGGATATATTATACAAGAACTGCTACAAAACCTCACCATCCTTTTCTGCACAGCTTTCAAGTAGGCAAGTGGCTTCTCACTGAGAGGAGCCGAAGCACAGAATGGGGGATATGTTATGTACTTCTGGGATTAATAGATAAATACATAAATAAATAAACAAATAAATAAACAGTTAAAAAAAATAAATTAATAAAAACGAAGCCTGTTGTCACACATCAGTTTATAATATAATATCAGGAACAGATTGTTTATTTACTTTCAAGGAAATGCATTTGTGCACCTAAGCACCATGTTATTTCAATGGAAATTAATCCGACATTTTATCAATTAGCATATTCATTCTAGGTTAAATGAAGTGTAAACTATGATGCACAGTACAAGAACTGAGAAAACCCTGACTGATGTTCGAGTGGGAAAAATCTGATGCCTGCCATTATGTTTTATGAACAAACCCCCTCATTAAAATATGTTAAAAACTTTGGCATTTTTATATTCAAATCAAGATGAAAAGTTCATTAAAGAGGATAAATATTTCATAAGATTCTAAATAAAACAAAGAGAATTTTTGGCTTCTCTCAGCATAAAATTCCTTTGAAAGATTAATTAATACATGTAAATTATGCAAATTATGCCCATGCAAATATTTTATGAAGACAATTAAGGGAACCATTAATTACGGCCTTTTTGCTTCAGTGACATTCGTTCATTTAATTTTAATTTCACTTTAACTGTTTTGATGTTTAATCTTGCAACAAAGAACTTTATCTCTTCTCACAGGGTCATGTAAACTTGCAGCGCACATCAAGAGGCAAGAAGCGAGAATCAGAAGAGATACTGAAGAGATATTATAAATATTATAAATGGTATCACCGGGATTTAGTGGCAAGATGCTCTCCCAGAAGCACCATGCCAGGAAAAACAGTCAAGCTTATTCTTGGAATGGATTCAAAACGCTGGAAAAGCGATTAATAAACACAGACTGTGTTAATATAGCAGAATTACAGAGTGTGACAAAAGACAAATAGAAATAATTAGTTCTCTGAAATTATGCCCTCATTAATTTTTTTCTTTTTTTTTTCCAGCAGTGAAGACTTGAAATTACAGACCATATTTTGCAGAGGTTTTTTTTGTGTATGGATCAGGCAAAATATTTCTTCTTTTTTCTAACACTAGTATAATTCATCAGCTTTTCTCTCTTTTTTGCCATTTGCATGTAATTATGCAGCACTGGTTGGGGTTACCGCAGTAACGACACAGATCCCAGATGAATGGGGTTCTAATTGATCAGACAAGCAGTGTTACATCCACTACTCTTTTAAATGTCTTCTTCAAAACACCAATAATCAATATAAGAACCTAGGACTACATTAATATAAGAGCCTAGGACTACATTAATATAAGAGCCTAGGACTACATTAACCAACTTCTGAACATTTTAAAGCTGCAAGGGAAGTAAACCAGACTTTAATAAGATGATTCTTTACTATTATTCAACTTCAGCTTAAATCCAGCTTGGTTGTGTGTCTACTAGAGTCTATACGTAAAGAAACTGATTAAACCAGTGCCCTTCTCTTGTCCACATTCTCCTTGACTTTCATTTTGTGACTTTAAAATATGAACTTCTAAATATAACAATTACTGCAGAAATATGATTAATCCTTAACATAAAAACTGTATTATCATAATACGCATGACTTTATGTTCTAGAACAAAATTATTCAGGCCCCAGTTATCAGTTCAGTGAGATTTAGTGGGGTTAAAAGACTACTCCTTTCATTGAATTCTTCCTTCACAAAAATATCTTTTTAAGTAGGCTAATCAAACTGGGTTATGGGGCTTTTTTACTTGAGTATTAAACTGCCATTTCCAACATTTCATAGCAATTTCCACAGACTATTTTCAAAGGGAAATCGAGACCACTCAGAACGATAAGGGTGGCGTTCTCAAGAAGATGATGGGTCAAGTTATTTAAATGCTAAGGCTGGTACGACTTGACATGGACTTACACATTCGTTCGGACTTTTACACCGAGTTCAACTCTGAGGCAACAATCGATAGCATCATAGCAATAATATGCTTTGACATTTGCTGTTCAACATTGGTTGTGTGGTAACTACCTGAAAACTTTTAAACATATCTTTTTTTATTTCTCTCCACATGTCTGTAATCCTAGCTGGACAACAAAAACTGTTATCATATGGGAGTGACTTCCTTTCCCTCTTAGTCTGAGCTGCTGCCATGGCTGAGCACCGTGAGGCCCGCCAACCTGTAGCTCTAACGTGAGGCCCGCCAACCTGTAGCTCTAACGTGAGGCCCGCCAACCTGTAGCTCTAACGTGGGGCCCGCTAACCTGTAGCTCTAACGTGGGACTCGCTAACCTGTAGCTCTAACGTGGGGCCCGCCAACCTGTAGCTCTAACGTGGGGCCCGCCAACCTGTAGCTCTAACATGAGGCTCGCCAACCTGTAGTTCTAACATGAGGCTCGCTAACCTGTAGCTCTAACGTGAGGCTCGCCAACCTGTAGCTCTAATAATGTAGGGAATGGAAGCTCCTTTTGGATTCTTTGGTATATTAGGATATTCGGAAGTAGAGGATGTTTCACGTTATTAATAGTGAACAGCGTAAATATTGATGTGTTTGGTTTTAATGCACCTGGCCACCTGTAAGCTACTGATATTAAAATGATAAATATATCTTATTTTTATGCTTACAGGAATGGTTAGGAGGAAATGCAATTTACATACAAGTTTCCATGTACATTAAATGTAGTCAGTGTAATAAGGGATGGTGATAAATGTCTATTATTTGTTAGTTATGTTAGACTCATAGCTCAAGTGAAGGAGCTAAATGTGGACATTAAACATGCTAGGCTGAATGACTACTAGAGGGAAGAGGAATAACTGCACAAAGTTTTTTCTTCTTCTCAGAACCAATCTTGTCATAGACAGCAGAAACTCCAGACACCAGTTCATTAGTCTTTTTCGAAAGGCAACTTCGATTCGTGTGCTCAGCACAGACTGCTCAGATGCTGCCCCCAGTGGCTGCCTTTGCAATTGAAGAACCCAAACCACAAGCTGGGTAGACATCAGCACACACTGTTATTGCTGTACCTCCAGCTACAAGATTAAAGATACAGCTTAATACGGGTGTGGAAATCAAAGCCAGTATGAACTTCTGACACATGTATCAGAGATTTTCTCAATGTGCTGACAACAGCTGAGAGGTACATCTTATCTGTAGTCTGAAACACGGAGACGAGAAAGAACAGTCCCTAATAACCTTTACACTGGGCTTTAAGGATTTCTTTTGTTTAGCTGGTATGGGCAGAAATCAAAGTGGATGTTCTTTAAGCTCCTTGAGGGCATTTCGAGTTTCTGTTGACACACCAAGCAAACAAACAAACTTCATTTTAAAAAAGTGCTCCATATACAGGAAATGTAAGAGGCAAAGTTCTTCAGAAAACTATCACAAATGTAATGAGACATTCAAAGGAATCGTCTGATTTAAATGAATAAATAAAGCAAGTGAAATAAACTTTCCATTTACAAGCCTCCATTAACAGTCCCCAGTTCCTCATTTGTAGGCAAAATAAGATCAGGACACTGCCATTCTCTTACCTCTCCACCCCCACCTTAAACCAGCACCAAAAAAGGGGAGAGGAGACAAAAATCACTTCTTTCTGTTCTCCTGATTTAAGAATGGCCTGTAAGCCTTTTTCTGATGCTGGTCAATGTCCAACATTCGCTAGAGAAACGATTTTACTTTTTTTTTTTTTTTTACAGTGAAGTGTTGTCTTGATGAATCCCGGTGATCTTGACCTTCCTCACGAACTGTGAGTTCTGTGGCCCAGATGGTGAGCTGCATGCTTGAACAGCAGGGCTGAAACTAAGCCTCATATTGCGGGACTGCAGCGAGATTTATAGACTCCTCAAAAAACATGTACCTTGTATTGTCCTTTCAGCATCTGTTCTGCCACTGCTGCGGTCAGTCTCTATCTCCTGGGTCAACGAGTCTGGCAAAATGAAAGGATAATGACGATTAAATATCCATAGCATCTGCGCTTAATTAGGAGGGCTTTTTTTGAACATCGTTTCGCATGATTGATGGAGGCGGGTACGAACGGCCATGGCACATAGCACGACTGAGGCTTAAACCCCTGATGAGGTGAGGGATGCAGTGAACGCAGACCAGGGCTCCAGGTTGTCGGCACATGTTGGCCCAAACCTGGACCCGAGTCTCTGGCAAAGACATCACAGACGTGATATTGCTACTTTTTCAGTGCGCTGTGAGCATTTTATGGCACATCAATTGTTGGACACATCAATTGTTGGTTCGTGTACTTCAGGGTTCTATTATAGTCTAGGGCACTTGTATTTTTGAATCTCAAGTCAAAATCAATCCTCACACAGGATTTTGACAGCAAGCACTCAATCACATAAGAACAACCCAGATTTGGGTCAATTGTTTATGTGGCTAAAAAAACATTTGTTTTACACAGAGAAGCCTTTCCTCGTTCAATTGTGAAGGCTCCCCTCCAGTAAAATACCCAGAATATGCATAGATTAGCATATCGATGTACAGGATGCCAGCGTCATGTGCCATGTTTTTATGACTGTACACAAACACTATTTTTTAATGAAGATTTACACATAATGTACATAGTAGGGTTTTTTCTCCTGTAATTTCGCAAACAGTTGTACTTTTTTCATGTAACTGAATTCTTTGCGAAAGCAGGCTGTTCGATATCCTCCTAACCAACATAACACGATTCATATGTCAAATAGGAATAGTCGTCTGAAAGTCAAAAAAGTACAAAATGACAGTTAACAGCTTCCTGCTCAAATCAAATGTCAGACTAAACTAGGCTAATAGGCCAAACGGAGCTGTGATTGGACCCGTCACCCTTATTACGCTTCGTTACTGAGCCGTCCAGTAACACATTCTTTATTCCTCGCTTATAACAGCTGTTCATTAGCGATGAGCTGCTCTGCACCAGGAAGGAGCCGGCCAGTCCGGCGGCGAGCGGCTCACCGTTGAGGGAGCGGAGGCTCTCCGTGGGCGAGGTCTGTTTGAGCGACTGCTCTGCCTGCTCCCTCCGTTTGCACTCGTACTCCAGTGCCTCCTGCAGTTTCCTCTTGGCCTTTTTCTCCTTCTTCAGGCGCTTTTGAATTATCGCTGAACACACGCACACACGCACGCACACACCCGCACACACACACACATACACACACACACACACACACAGTGGTCCCAGGTTGAAAGTCCAAATCAACCACTGGGGTAGAATGAGCAAAGGAGTCTGAAATTAATAACTGGTGGAAGAGCTTGGTATTCTGAGTATGCTCCCTGCTGCTCATCGAAAGTTGGCTTGGGGGGGGGGAGCTCTTGTTCAACGAAAATGGACTGTGTCATTAGCAAAATAATTGGGCCAGCGATAACCTGGATTAACCTGGGTTAAAGTGCCAGTGGGACGACGTTCAGCAAAACTTACTCAAAAGAAGAAAGGGGAGGAGTCAGATGAATATAAAGCAGTAAGGCCTGCAGGGGTTCCCGCACACTTACACGGATCCTGGTGAGGAACCGCTTTATTAAACCGCCTTTCATTTGATTCATTACGTGCCGCGAATGCATAGAACATGAGGATTAAGACCAATTGGTGACACTTTTGTGTACAAAGAATATGAATCATTTACATGGGTATCGAATATATTTAAACTTACACGCATTAATACAGCAGCAGAGAATAAAGTAGAGAGTGTAACTAGGGGCAATGTAAAATGTAAGAAGTGCTTTTATTACCAAAGATGGTTGTAATTTATTAGTTCAACTATGAGCAACCTACAGACCAATCATGGCTTTCCCTTGAGAAATTCTGTTCCACATTTAGAAATATTTACCATTTGAACCATTTACAGCATATGTATTTATAATTACCATAACACAAAATATACTTCCAAGCACTTCTGCATGTTAAATCAATGTGTGTTCATTTCTGGACTATATTCTGAACGTCTCTCCCGCTGCTGGAGTGATCTGGTCTTTCTTACTGCTGCCACAGGAAGCACAGGCGGTCTACTCGATGCTTGGGCTCTGTGTCTATGCTTTTAACCTGCCTGTTACATCACTTTAACAAGCTGGATCACTTTCTAATTGCGTTGTTCCTTAAATTGTTGAATTGACACTGGTATACAATGAGTATGTGAATATATGGCTTGCTTGCACTAATGAAAACTCCTGTTCCTATCTGGATGATGGTTAAAGGCTGTCTGTGTAGCCGTCGATTCAGTGCATATGGGATATACAGCAGTACATGAAAACCACTTGTGCTAAAACACTTCATTATAAAGCAAAGGTTGAGGAGTGGTGAGGATGCACTAGTGTTAGTTTTATTAAACAGCAGAGCTGCCTATAGACATCATAAAAATACACTATTCAATGTATAATCAATAATGTGTGTGTTTGTGTATGTGTGTGTGTGAGTGAGTGTGTATATGTTTGTGAGTGTGTGTACCTCTGTTCTTCTGCTCCACAGCCAGTTGTTTCTCCAGGGTCTCTCGGAGTTCTCTCTCCCTGAACAGTTCCATCTTTAGCTCTGTCTTCTCCAGCTGTACCTGCTTCTCCTGGGCGCGGGCGTTGTCAATGGCAACCTTCAGCAGACCCTAGAGTAGTATCAGGGACACACCTTAAACAGAGATAGCACTGGAAGCAACTTTATGTAGCTAGACCCTATCAGCAGAGGCTAATCAAAACACACACATCATTATAGAGGAAGTTTTAAGTCTAACCACTAAAGTTTTCAGCTTTACAGTCAGAGTTCAGTAATTAATTGAAGTACAAGAGTGATATCAAGCAGACTCGAGGTTTTGATCACCTCTTGGCCATTAGAGTAAATCAGAGAGGAAGCATTTCTCTCATCGAATTGAAATCTAGCTAGAAAGTACCAGGGCAAGGTGTAACAAACAAGCTACAGGCTTCTCAATAGCACTTGTATAACTAGTTGTGCATTTGCAGTTTTGATGGAGCCGTGATCATTTCAAAACAATTATTGCCCAACACACATGCAATTAAGGCAGATGCAATGGTCTAATATCATACTAATTGTTCCTTCTCATGACCCCAATTTAGACTAAGTTGCTTTATCTCAATTTTCTGCTTGGATCACTTCTGTTGATTTGTATACGAGCACTCAATCAAAACGTTACCCCGGGATCATGATTAAAGATGACTAACTAAAGTCAGGCGGACCCGAGGATCCCGCGCGCTCGGGATAATTATCGGCGAGGCCAGCAGGGGCAGTGTGTGCCTCTGATGTTGCTATCACAGGAACGCCGCCTCTCCCTCCGCCGTCCTCCCGTCATTAGTCGCACAGGCCACGCTAATCAGCCACATCCATCTTCCAGTCTTGCTTTCATGTGGCCAGAACCGGCGGGGGCCGGCGGGGGCCGACGGACGGCGTAATGTTGCACGAATGCTTTTCGCTTATTCTGCGATTTTGCTACGGTGCCGTGCGCTAAAGGACGGAAGCCGGGAGGCACATCATGGGTGGAGTACAGTGATTTTAGTGTTAGAGGTGTGTGTGTGTGTGGGGGGGGTGGGGGTGGGATTCGTTTAAAGCAGCATAACCTGAGAAGCAGCGTTGATACACCTGGCCAGTTCAACAGCGCACTGGAGCTAATAGAAGCCATTATGTGTAACTGCATGTCTGTGCAGAGTCTATATATGCACACAATACATAAAACAGCACGTCAAACGACTCGGTAGGGAGTTGTGTGGATAATAGACATTGCTGAGAAAGGAGATGGAGAACCACTAAACCAACACACATACCAACACTTAACTCCCTCTTTAAGAGCTTTTGATTTGCATTCAGTGACACGATTTAATTTGAAAAGAGAAACAGGTCAACTGTGATGGTTGCACCATAAATTAAGACTACGGTTACTTTTCTATTCTCCGTTAGGAGTAAACCTAAATATCACAAGTACTATAACACCCTAGATGATATGAGTGGTGAGGATGTGCTCATGTAAAGGTTTTCTACAGTACCTGCTGAGTGGTTAATATACAACATTCTTACAGGCCAGATGTTTAAGGTCCACTGAAGTGGAACCATCACGTTTGGCTATTTCTTAAAAGCAGAAATTGCTGCGTCATGCCAGGGCTTTGAAAAAATGCCATTCTTTACCATCAAAGCTATTTTGGAGAAAAAAAAAGCAGGGAAAAAAAAAAAAAACTGACTGATGACATCACTGGGTATGTATTAAGAGTTCAGTGAGGAGCAGTTGCTCATGCAGATCATGTCTGGGTTTGGTGTCTGTTATGACAGACACCATATGTTTTGGACATGTGCATGTTTCTCTGTACATTTAATAACATTTTCTTTTCATTGACATCCAATTTATTTTTATCAGCTGTATTTTTTTTCCCCCAAAGTCTTTCAACGTTAGTCAACAAAGACTGGATTTGTTCCTGCGCACTTAGTAAAGAAGCAGTCGGAAACTGATGACTCATAGGAGACAGCAATCAAGAACTGTGTGCTGTTTTGGTGAAAATCAAGGGTGTAACTATGGCTGAACACCGTGTAACATAAACAGGCCCCCACTAAACCAAAACAGTGCAGAGTTAAGATTGGAAGATGTAAGGTGTAATATACTGCCAAATCTCATACACTACACTGCAAAATATCATGATCTATAATGGCGTTTAAACATTAGTTTAGTCGAGTCAACAAATGATCAATCATTTTAACTGCATGACTTTAAGCAAATAAATCTATTCAACGAATCCCTGGTGGTAAGAAGCTGAGACCTACCTTCCCTTGGACTGTCTGTTGGGAATCTGTTGGTACTCTGTTGGTAATCCACCAAGAGCTCACCTGAATATTGGTCAGGAGGGTCTCTATTGATGATAGCCCATCAGGAAACAAGAACGGGGATGGGAACCCGGGTGGTAAGGCCTGGCCGGCCAGCGACAGCCTCTCGTAGCTGTCTCTCGCTGTAGGGGTACACATCGGGGGTTCTTCTGGTGGCAAACACACACACATTCAGCACAACTACAGCCAGCGGACAGATTACGTGTCAGTTGCAACACCGTACCATGGAATAAATCATTATTTTTTCTGGGATTGGTGTTTATACATAGATTTTGTTTGTGCGAAAATCACATTAACATCTATACAAGCATGCCCAATCAGCTGGAAATGACTGATAGCCCATTCTGTCACTGTCATGTGAATAAACCCTATTATTGATGTTACTGTATGTGTGGCTGTTAGCGATGCTCGAGAGCTTCTAATCACATGAATGGAATGAGATTCATGAACAGAACGCTATGAGCCGCTCTTTCGCGGTGGTGTTTCAGCAGTGTCATTTGTCCCCTGTAACGCCGCGGCAGTAGATATGCTAGGAATCGAGCTGCCCAGCCCATATGGCCCTCTGAGCTTCAGCTAGGAGGAGGCCGCACTCAGTCAGATGCATATGGCATGCCTTGATCACCAAGGGCCCCTGCTCCACAACAAAGACAATATGGCACAAGATGGCGAACCTTCATTTACCGCCTTTCGGCACAAGGGCATTTCCTTTGGCACGGGCGGCGCTGCCAGCTCGGCTGGATGGATTTAACCTCCTGAAAGAGGCTGTAGAAATCAATATGACTGAAGCAGAATTTCACCACCGACTTAAAACAGATTTTAACAGACGAGCTACACACCCGCAATTGGCCCTCTCAGGGTCTTCCATTGGACGGATGGGAAGTGCTAAGATAAAAAGGTGCCTGCTAATGCCTGATGACAGATGGACACGAGCAGGGACTAGCAGACAGGAAAAGCAGTAAGTGCATCTGCTGGAGCTAAGTGTGAGTCAGTCCTACCAAAGCAATTCAGTCCAAATTTAAATGGTCAACATGTGTGATTCCAGTAACAGGATCAATTACTAGATCACAACAAACTCCTTGCTGACTGACTTGATTATAGATCCAAACTTAGATATTTTGCATGTTCCAGTACAGCAGATACTGTTTCCAGAACAGAAACAGGCCTACTACAATTATTACTACCTGCCCCAGTGGTAATAATGACATATGTATTACTGAATTAGCTCACCAGAGAACACATACTCAACATATCCAGTGGTGACACCACATTTATAAGGAATCAGATCATTTTATATCACTAAAAGAAGCATAAAAATATCTAAACATGCATATCTTTTAGTTGTCATTGGACAGTCCTTATTGAAAGCCATTTAGTGCAGAACTACACAAAAGATCCATCAGAACCTTTTCAGGCCCTTGTGTGGGAGAAGGCATCATCTGAAGGGGTGTAAATCTGAGCACAGACATTAGGCAGATGTCGTGGATGTAATGTAATGTAAAGCAGAGCGGGGCCACACTTCATCCAAGGAGTCGTAGTGGCCTGTTGGAGACCTGATGACATCATCCACCATCCATCACGTCCATGAGGGCAGACCTCTGCCATCTGTCGCACATGCCATCATAACTCCACATCCATGTCTCTCTCTCTCTCTTGATCTCTCTCCCTCTCCCTCTCTGTCTTAGACGTGCACACAGTGGACATCACCATTCCCCCAACCCCCACCAACACACACACGCACACACACACACACGCTGTCACAGTGCACCAACAGCGTACCGCTGAGCTCTTCTTCACACAGGCCACAAACCCAACCCGGCCAGGTTGGGTTCGACTGCACTGGTTCCAAATTCTCCTTGTTTATCCCGTTTATTAATGTTGATTCTAAAAAAGCCCAGTTCGAAGTCAGACAATCCACCAGCCCTTTCCACAGCAGGCCTCTCATACAGAATTAATACATGTTTGCATGGCCCTCTAAATCATGCGCAAACACGGCGAGACTGGAGGAGCCCCACAACTCCCATCAATATTCACTAACGCCAGCCAAGGCTTGGTAACAGCTGGTCTTACATTAATTAGTTTAAAGTATTTATTTCATCCATCTCCAGAGCAGATTGAGCAAAAACATTAGAGATTATTTCAAGCATCTGCAAATGCCCTGGAAACGTCAGGCGAACCAACGGTTGAGGCACAGCCGCCAGGATGAGGGCTTCATAATTTAGGCTCACTGGAAGGGGGGGGGGGTGGTGAGGAGGGCTGCAGCTCCACGGAGAAGCTCCCCACAGTCTCTACCCAAATCTCCCTTCCCCTCCAGTTCATTACTGACAATGGATGGTTGCCTAATGGATAAACATTTGCTAGTAATTTAATTTCATAAATAAAAAATCTAAAGTCCACTTTTCAAAGAGGTCACCGGTATAACTTGATGGCTTGTTATTATTTGAGCGTGTGCATGCGTGCGTGCACATGTGTGTGTGTGTGTGTGTGTGTGTGGAAAAAGAAGTGAGTGGATTAGTGGAAGACAAAAACCATATCAGATATGATTATTAGATCAGAAAGTGTTTGAGTGGATTTTTACTGCTCTAGTGTGTCCCATGGCATTGATAAAACAAATGCCAAGTTGACAGAGAGAAAGAGAGAGAGACAGGCAGAATTCTGCAGATGAGAAACAATAGGGGAGATTTGGATGGCGGAAGCATTGCAGTTGGTTTGCAGCCACTGTTGTCCCATATTTCATCTTGGCATTAATCATACATCATTGCTTTAACCAACTTCTGCTGTGGAGTCAGCGAGGGGCTCGCCACACGCACAATGCTGGATCGCACGGAGCTTTGTGCCGCTTTGTTACAGGGAAACAATCTGTCGTCCACTGTGAAGCAGACATTTGCTCTCGAATCACCAGTTCAGTTCTCAAAATAACATCTGAACACATTGCTGTTAATATACAAAAAAAAATGCTCCTGTTCTTACCCCCCGCCCCCCTCTCTCCCAACGCACACACACACACACACACACACACACACACACACTGCATTCTCGTTAGCCACTCTCGAGTGGTACTGCCTTTTTGAGGATTCTCTCAATTCACTCCTTGCTTTGTGCACTCTGGTTTTGGCTCCTGCCTTGCTGGTTATTTCCCACCGTCAGTCCAGGATCATTGACTGGGACTTAATTACAGCGGCAGACGCCAGCATGCTGGAAGGGGCTGGAGGGGGAACGCTGCGCTTTCCAGGTGATATTTCTCCGCTGGGGCTGCCAACGGCAGCTGTGACAGGTCCGAGTGCGGCTCTGCCCGCCGGAGAAACCCCTCATGAAATCCTTTTGGGTCAGCCGTGTCACAAATAACATTTCATGCACAACTGTTTTGCAGGATAATAGGAGCCACAAATAAAAACGGGACGCTGTAAATACAATGCATTCCGAATGAAATGCCATAATTTAAAACGACATGCGCTCATGCAGACATGCACACACACACACACACACACACACACCCTCCCTCCTGTGGCAGCAGTAGGAGTCCTTGACAGTATGCTTGCAGTGATAAATCACCTTTCCAGTTAATTTTCTCAGTCCTTATGTGTTGTGCTGCTAAAACAGGAGCTTAGGAATTGACTTGACAAACTATGAATGTAAAAAATATCACTTGGAGGGATCTAGGCTTATCTCCAATTTACATGTTATTAGACTTATACTGTGAACAGCACTTGGACTTCGCCATGCCACAGAGAAAGAGAGAGAGAGAGAGAGAGAGAGAGAGAGAGAGAGAGAGACAGACAGAGACAGAGACAGAGAGAGAGACAGAGACAGAGAGAGAGATGCATACGATAGCAGAAGAAAGAATACATCTCAAACCCTTCTTGACACTCTTTGATATCTTTGATGGAAAGTCACAACAAGGAGACCAGAAAGCTCTCACCTGATTTTTAATATGATAGACACGACACTACATGATAAATCGAGTGAAAACCTTGGGAAATTTTGCAACATTCTCTCAATAAATAGCTTTAATTGACCTTGGGAGCTGAAAATCTGCCATATGTTTGGAGTTGCGCTGTTTGAATTGAGGTCCCAGAGGACCTTTCAGCTGATTCCTCCAATGAAGGCACTGAGCCGGAGGAGAGGCAGAGAGGGAAGGAGGGAGAGAGAGAGAGAAATAAGTGAGCTGGAAGAGAGAACGACAGAGGACTGGAGGGGGGGAGATGGGGAAGAGAGGGAAAAGGGAATGAGAAGGAAAGAGAGAGAGAGAGAGAGAGAGAGAGAGAGAGAGAGAGAGAGAGAGAGAGAGAGAGAGAGAGGCAGCATTTGGCTGGCCTGGCCAGTCACTGTGATATATTGACAGGTGAAGCCTGTGTCCTTGCAAACCTGTGTTCCTCGCAGCAGGAGAACTGAATGCTAAAACCTGGAGCATGTCAGTTCCCTCTCGGCAAAGGCGGCTGTTGCTTTCAGCAGACAATTACATTTTATTTGACCTGCCAATGGGCTTGAAAAAGTTGCCGCCTTCCGGGGGAGTGGTTATGACCTTTCAGTCTCATAAATGGAGACAACACAGCACTACACAGGAACTCATCTCCAGGTCTGTCTCTCTCCTCGCATCTACTGCAATCACCCCTTTTACAGCAAACACTTTTTACTCACCTAAGCGCTTCCTGACTATTTTATATCGTAATTCCTTATTGCTTTTTTTTTTTTAAGTTATGTTTGGCCGTGCCTAAGTTTAAACAGTATGGAAGTAAATACGGACCTGGAAAGGTACGTTTATTCCGTGCGGGACTTTGAGGGGGAGGTTTATGTATGTGTACATGTGTACGCGTGGATCCCAAGGACAGAAAAGGTGTACATTGATCCATACTGGATGAATTCTTTCAGAATGACGTCAACACATTCATATGTGAAGCTCACGGTCGGTATGACTGCAGAGACCCCATGGGCTTGCATTGGAAAGCCCATCATCGCAGGTGCGGATGGTTCCTCCTCTTAACCCACATAGCTCTGCTCTTTTCCCACTCCTTAGTTCGGTGATGAAAATTAGACGCTGCTACATTCCTGCTGAGCGCCAAAGTCAAGCGCTAGTCGGCCGCTGCCGTTTTAACAGGTACCATTTGGCTTGGAGGGCTTTATCTTTAAGCAATGCACACACTGGTTTTCTCTCTCCCTGGCTTCCTCTCTCTAGCCTAATGTTCTCCACGCTTACAGATTAAATCGCTTGCTGCACAAACCCATTTGAGAGCGGAGAGAAGGTGAGAGAGGTCATCTGTACAGGCACTGGGCCGTGGTTCCTAAATGCGCGCCCAAACATTACTGTGCACGGGCATAAAATTAGCACCAGACCCTTAAAACGTTGACATTTCGCATGACTTTTGGGAAAGTGACACCGTCATATTTTCACGTAGGATATCATTATATTTCAGCCGGGGCCCGTGGCTGGGCTGCACCACTAAGAACCGATTCTGAGAGTCACAACACTGCCCTCTTTTTGAAATAATGAATCTTTGTCTTAATAAACGGAAACGGCTTCTCAAGGCCACGCCGAAGACAGCAAAACAGGTGGGGCAACGAAGGGGAGGAAACGTTTGATACATCCTTAACTGTCATGCGCGGTCAGGAAGCCATTAGGGGAGAGCACCTTCCACACACGGCGCAAATGTCTAGTCAGAGGCCTCCGATCTCCTATGGACATAAAGCAGCTACGTGGCCCAAGTCTTCCCTGAATACTCGTATAAAAATGCCAGTGTTATGACCAGCTGCCCTGACAGCCGTTACACGTGAGGCAGTGCTACCACGCGCCAAAAACTTCTCCGATTCTGTTCTGCACATCTGAGCTGAAGAAGATATCTTCTTTTTTATGCGGCCTTGTCATATTTATTGCATAAAGGTCAAAGCGTTCATTTGTTCAAAGTCAGCGGTTTTTTTTTCTTTCTTCCTTTCTTTTTTTCCCTCCGTGCACTTCCATGTAATAAATGCAGAGAGGGATGTCATTACCGGACCGCTGAGGATTAAAGGCTCGGCTGCCTGTGATGACTGCATTAAAAAAAAACGTCCGCTACTTTTGTTTCCGCGAGGGCGCACCCTGAAACGGAGCGCTAGGCGAAAAACTCGCCACCGGCCGACAGACGTCGTTTTCGTAAACAGACTGCCCATCGACGACAGATAGAGGGCCCGTGAGAGAAGCTTGTGTAACCTTGTGTAACCTGATTAAAAAGACAGAAGGAGGTTCGCGAATTAACTGGCCCGAGTGTTTGAAAAGCAGATGCATTCAAGGTTTGTCCTTTTCGAAGTGTGTTTCTTATGTATAAATTTGGGAATGTCAGTGATTAAGGACATACAAGATATGAATTATGGTTTGTGCCTCAAATTTAACATTTAAGCAGAAGATGTGATGACTGAGATCTCAGAGATAGGGACATGAGAAAATGGCTGCTTAGTGGCTCAGTGCCTGCATACAAAACTACAGACTAGGACTCGAAACACGACGATCATTCTAGAAATTGCTAATCTCTGGTTCTGGGTCCTGGAAATCCCAGTAATCGTAGTCTAGGATCCGGCATCAAAAAAGCAGCAACGTGCTGTCATGTTAACCCTGAATAATAATAAGCATTTGAAATGTACATATTTTATAACATTTACCATTGTGCTGCGTTAAAGGCTAATAAATTAGTAAATCAGCCTGATTCTTTAAAGATTGTGAATCTTGTCAGAGCACAGAGGAGCTCGCTCTGTCGACGACGATCTGACGTGTTAATGTCATTGCTGCATGGAATGAGGATGTTGTGTGTTCGTGCGTTCGGCTGAGGCTGGCGCTAATCCAGACTCGATGTACCGTGCTGCTCGCGACAGCAAAGATGAAAGACAAAAAAGAAAAGGAAGTGTAAACTTTTTTTAAGGCTTAAGATGCCCGAGTCCGACTCCTTTCCGCTCTCGCGAACACATTCAAACGTGTGGAAATGGATGCAAATCCATTCGCGACTGTTTCACAGTTATAAAAATACTTAGGGGTTTTTTAAAGCGGTTTGATGTGTTAAGCATGTGGAAATCTGTTTTGATAACATTATTCATAACACTGGCTTTGCGCTGCTTGAATTAATAACACTCCATTTACAGATGGAAGAAAGCTGGCGTGGTATTTCCAGTTAAAGAGATTAATTTTTAAACACCTAATTGTCAGGCCGGGGTTGGGTGGGATAAGCAACAGCTTCTCCAGGGCCTCTGTTGCTGCAAAGTCAAGGTGACTGAAATACTTTCAGGCAGGCTTTCAAACGAGCGAAGCCATAAGAGAGTGGAGAATTAGTCTTCCAGCGGTTTCCCTCCACCCCTATTCTCTTTTATTAGGACTGATTTACTTCACAGTGAAAGGATATAAAAGCTTTAAGTATCCGACTATAATTACAGTAGAGTCAAAATTTAAAGGTTTGACTCACCATGTCCGCGAGTCAGCTACAACTTGGCTGCACGATAAGGGAGCTCTATTAGAGAGAGTGCCTGACAGTATTAAGCTTTAACAGGCCATCAGATGGCTGTGTGAGAACCAGCGATTTTTAAGTCTGTAAACAAGAGTTGCTGTTGTGGAAACTTGCAATTATTTATCTCAGTAAAACTGTATCTTGGCATGTTAGCGACGTCTGGCAAGCTGTTTACGTATTAGAGGCCTGGAATCGGCCGAACGGATCCGGTAAAGGCGGGACTCGCTAGGCCTAAATGTTAAAGTAGGGTCACGCCGAGGGTCAACCCAGCCTCCTCGTGACAGTCGCTACACTGTGTTTTATTTGGAATCACAAATTAGCGGCAGAACGGAATCGGGGGTTGCTAATTGTTGCGTTTCATCTGTCCAAGGGCACGCGGGTGAATTTGTTCACAGCAGTGTGCATACACGTACCGAGAATTCACAAGGAGGACGTGTCCGCACCACATATAGAATTAAAAAGGGGAAGAAAACACATTGTGATTCAACCTTCTGTTAAGGGAAAAAAAAAAGAGAAGCCTTCAGACAAAAGCTAATTTACTAATAAGCAGCACAGAAAATGCATGACTCACACAGGGAATGAAGTGAAACGCCGAACAGACTGAACTGGGATAGACAGCATACCTTCACGCCAATGCAAATGTATCCATAACACGCTGGTGAAATGAACCTGAAGCAACCCAGCACATTGTGATGGACAAGGAGATTTCACCTTCGCCAGTGAATGATAATACATTATTAAATTTGCCTCTCCCATCACTAGATACACTTAGCTGACCACAGCATATTTATCTCCCTAACCAAACCTTACATCTTGGCAAGGGAAAGCATTCTGTCACTTTTGAGGCATTTCAAAAATTAAAAAGAATCTCTTTCTTTTCAGCGTTTCCTAAGAGCGCTGCGTTTTTTTCTTTCTTGCTGAAATGTGATTAGCAGTCAGTGGTGTCATACAGTGGAACATTCCGGAAGGAGAGCAAATAGGACCTACCCAAACGTACCGCGGGGTCCTGGGGGCCTTCCCCAGCCTGCATCATCAGCACTATTTGTCACACCGCTTGCAAAATTTGATTGATCCACCATTGAATTATTTTTTTTTTTTTTGCACCCTTTCACTTGGACAGGACACACTGACGTGCTGTTTGATCATAAACCTCAACTGTCTGCCAAGTCTCATTTCACCTCCTCATGGCTAATGATCCAGGCTTTTGTCTTTAGCAGAAGTTGGCGGAGTCAGCACACGCCTCCGACCGCTGCGTTATTCTGTTCTTTCTTCCTTTTTTTTTTTTCTTTTTTTGAAGCCAGAATTGCAAGGACGCTAAAAAGGCAAAAGACAAAGACGTTCCCAATGTAGACGTGTCTGATGGCAAGGTAGGAGTGTGTATGTGTACAAGTGTATGCGACTCGCTCAGTGAAACACTGCCAGTGATCGTCTGCTGAATGGGACCAATGAATAAATCGAGAGGTAGGATATAGATTGTAAAAAAAAAATGAACTACTAGACAGAAAAATGGTAAATTCTTTCAAAGATTTAAACAATCAATCAATCAATCAACCAATCAGACAACCAGCAAATCAGTCAAACACTTCCATTTATACTCTGGCTATTGGTCAGATCCAGATCCTGTTAAATTTCATCAAGCTAAGCAAGTTGCCTTTATATTCTTAATCTTTTCGAATTAAACCAGATATTTACCTTGTCTGCTACAAGCATGATATGACAGACTCTATGCCTGCATACAGAACTACATTTATGAAGGTATTTTAAAATCAATCTCATAAAAAAAAGGTTTCAAATCAGTTTCACATGTTACTTTTTGCACATGTACAAATCATACCATCAGTGCCGTTGCCGTCATTGAGATGCAAAGAGAAATGCTAGTGAAGTGCACCAGGCGTTACAGAAATGGTGACAAATACTGTGATAAGTACATGCTAAATATAATTGGTTCAGATATTTCCACTGTAAAGGAAATTAAGCTACAGCCCAACGTCTGAAGCATCAAAGATCGCGAGTCCTGACACCACGAGTCCTGATTCCATGAGTCTTGACTCTCACTGTGACTTAGCTCAACGACAACTTTACACTCTGGCCTGTATGCATGTGCATTAAGGATCAATCCTTTAGGAGAAAACAATAAAACGCCTTAGTATGTCACTCTGGATGAGAGTGATTATCAATAAGGCATCAGCAAGGAGTTTCCATAGTGCAGTTTCCATACTGCATTAAATGATATTTGTGTCGACTTTCCTTATTTGTACCCTATACTTGTACCTATATAATTCATTACAAAAGCCGGAAAACAAATTCAAGGCTGATACCATCCAAGTGCAATCTGAAATAATTGCCCACAGCATACACACTGAACAGAACTCCTGGCATGATTACAAAGCATGAGAATTCGTTTTAATTGCACACTTCATTGCTCTATCATGCCGTCATCTTGCATCTCCACTTTGATTTCTGCCTTTAAAACAGGTTGAGAGGAAAAAAATAAACTTTTATTCCATGTCTTTTGATGTTCTTGAGGAAGGTTTTTTTTTTTCTTTCTTTTTTTTTCCTTCCTTTTTTTTGGATGAAATAATTTAATGGCTAACACATGCTTCGCCATTCACTGACCAGCTGGCAAATTATCTAAGTGATACTGCCCCTGCCACGTTCCATCATTCATTCGACTGCATCCCAGAGCTTGTCAGCTTGGACGAATCAAATGTGATTATTCACTGCACATTTAAAGCTGAATGCTGAGGATGAACGTATGCATCAGTTCCTGCACAACCAAAGACACAATGAGCCGTCAATAGAGGGGTTGGCTAACAGTAAAGCAGCTCTTTGCTTCGGCACAATGAGCTGGTGATGAGCCTCGAGTCTGTTAGGCAGCTGAGTAACATGAATGCAGCACGGTTCTGGATAACTGTCACAATGGCAGACAGGGTGACCAACTGGGTTACACGGAAAATACACAGGAAATAACAAGAGAGAAAACTTGTGTTGCATTTCAGATGAGTGAAGTCCTCAGACCCGTTCCCACCACTAATCCCTCTGCTCAGAACTTTTTATGACTGAAGTGAATTCTTTGGATTTTTGCAATTGTAAGACGATGTTGGAGGAGACATACCTGAGGACAATTAAGATAATATTCACTGAGTATATAAATTTATTGATAACAGCTCATTTTCTTAATAGCACAAAATTATTGTCATTCTTGTTTTCTTGATCTGTCATCCCTCTGCTATTTTTACTTAATAAACTTTACTTACCCAAATAAAACCTCACATGGTCCTAATTTTCCACACCACATTTTATCACTAATCGATGTCATCACATACCTTACTCACAACGCTGAAAGCCCCTAATGATCAGAGAAAAAGTACAATATAACGGCTGACAATTTGTTACAAAATGCCATTCCATTGGGCAATAACCACACTTTTTGGTTGTCTTAGAGGAGCACATGCTGATTGGTGCAAAGCTGTTGAAGGTTCTGATAGAAGGTGGTGCAGTGTGTTCTCCTTCTCCCTTCCTTACTGCTATGGCAGTGGGCTGTTCCAGCGTGGTACAGTCAACACACTCAAATTCTTTAAAGACGTATTACCTTGTTCCTGTGACTGGACAAGCCAAGGATAACTAACTTAGAAACTTTTTTTTTTTTTTAAATAATAATAATAATATATATTCAGTTTTTCTAGCTTTTCTATTGTTGTTTTTGGCATATTTTTAAAAGCTCTGACTGACTTGATTTGAAGTTTGCAAATGTGTAAAAGACTGTAAATGTGTGTTTTGCTGAGCTGAATGATTAATATGTCAAACACAACACAAAAAAACTTTTAACTTGCACTATCAACAAAGGCTGGCTACAGAGCTGAATGTTAATTTAAGGATTAGAATAAATGAACAAAGGAGCTTCGTTCTCAGGCTTAATACATTTCTAGCTACCACATGTTGTACACACAAGATCAGGCAACAAGGAGGAGAAAGACCAGGAGACGGTAGCGGGACGTGTGTACGGTGGTGACGGCCGGTTGGACTGCACTGCCAGGCCCTCCATGGCTCATCCGATGTAATGGTCAGTGATTGTGACGTTAATGACGTACACTCATCCATATTTCTTCAAAACTGCATGATTTCAGCTGTGGTT
>JAOYMR010000023.1:7435787-7457578 GCA_025802075.1 Tenebrosternarchus preto
CGCCCCCCTCCACTCCGGAGCGTACTGATACAACGCCGGGACATCAAGTGTGTCTGGTTCAGCCTAAGAGTGGCTCTGGTAATGGCACCAGTGTCCTGTGTTTGAGAAGCTTAATGAGCTCTTTGGCCTCGTCTTTGATTAAGACGGCTGGGTCTCAGAGCGGCGGGAAAGCGGCGACCCGCGGGCCGAGCCTAATCTCTCCAGCCTCGACCGATGCCTTCCTGTTGGGACAGTGTGCCCAAAGGGCTGTCAACGAACCACTCCTTCTGGGGCTCACTGGCGGCTCCGGCCCGCACCGCTACGGCCCGAGAACACCGAACAACCCCACGTCGCCGGGCTCTGACTCCCACTGGATTGACCCCTATGAGGCGAGCACCTTTAATTACCCCTCCCTCCGGATCCCCACGGCTGGAAGAATAGCGCTCGTCAGAGGCCTGCAGTCGCGGGCTGCGTCTCCCAGCACTCCGCTCTGGTACTGGGCTATCTGGTAGCATGAGAATAGTCAGTATCACAGCTGTAGAAGCGGGTTCAAGGGTAGGTTACATAATGTCTCCGTGTCTAACAGCTCTTTTCAGCAGCCTGGGAAGAAAAACAATGTTCGAGCACTTAAATGATAACAGCAGAGCAGCAGAGATAAATACAGGGTCCTGTTCACCTCAGGTTGCTGATTTCCTTCAATTAAACATCCCTGTGACTAATCACACCATAAAGGCATGTTTGATCCATGTAATCAGATCTGTGAAACCACCATTGATTCACATTCCTTTTCTGACATTTGAAAGGTCAAGAGTGAGAGGACATTTGATAAGTGCAGACCTTTCTGAACCATTTTACAACCCTTAATCTCCCTTCGTGGAATTGGTAACACATAACAGTTAATCTCTGAGAGGAGCAGAGAGAGTGGACGCTACTGCCATTTGAAGAAATGACCTGATCGTTTTGCTTCACTACAAAGGTGAATCTCTAAGAACTAGAAAGAAGATAAAATGAGAAAAGATACTGTGATTATGTGTGTCTTCACCATGGACACGCTGGAGTTTATGACAAATAAAAGCCTTTGTACATTTAGATATCACAACAATGCTGAAGAGAACAAATGTTCTTCTTATCAAGTGCTTCAAATGTCTTTATTTGACCAGAGAATGTTTTCAGACTAAACAACTTTACTTCATTTAGGACAAACAAAAAGAGAATAAAGACAGAATAACTTTTTTTCTTGCCAAGGCTGTAGCCCTAATAACTCCACACACACAGTACTACACACAGTACTACACACAGTACTACACACAGTATAACTCCACACACACAGTACTACACACAGTATAACTCCACACACACAGTACTGCTGTCCATATCCATACACACAACGTGTGCTACTGAAGCTCTGCTATAACAGAGCTCTCGCTTAAAGACGTTTTATTTCCTTTAACAGCAACCAGGGGACAGTTACGCTACAGTGAAGCACCAACACTTAACACCTTGTAGTCTAAGGAAACGTATGAGGTTTTTTTGGGGGGTTTTTTTGTTTTTTTTTTTGTTTTATCTTCTCATACCATTTAATCATCTGTGTTCTAGCGAGCTGCGCTGAAACAATTTTGCAGGATATTAACTTCCAGCTAAACCCTGTTCGTGTCATTTGTGGTTCCACTCAACCAGTGGTCCCATGGGGGCCGGGACCTCCTCACAGCTGTAATGAGATTCACTAAGCAGAATAAAACAGTTAATAGAAAGGTAAGATCAAAAATGCATGAATCATGAAATATTAGCCAGACGCCATTAAAGAGTTGCTGAAAAAACACCGTGGTTAAGTAGGTAAAGGTCAGGAGATGTTTGTGGCACTACAGTCCAAATGATGCCTTATTCAGTGTTAAATATGCTACATCACCTTCAGGACAAGTATAGTGTTAGCATTAGTGTTTGCCTTTAGGGAGACACTTTGGAAAATAACTTTTTATAGAGAAAATTAAATGCAAGGATTTAAAGGGACATGCTATCCATGGGGATCTCTGACAATTAGGCTAATACAAAATTATCCAAGGTAAAATACATACAGCAAAAGTAAAATAATGTGATGCTTTTTCAGACCTAAAAATCCGTGTCTCTTGGCGGGAGTCTCGTTTCTCCTCAGTTAGGGTTGGCAGAATACAATAGAAGGCAATGCCATCCTATGAAAACCATTTTTGTTCCATTCCAAAAAACTAGGTCATCCTCTCATAATTGTCAATCATGCAATAAATCTCCCTGTGACACAAATGAATACTGCATTGGGAATGAAACAAAGCTTATTGGCATGCAATGTCAGCTTAACTTAATTCATTCTCCTTTTCAGAAAAGCCTATTCACATGTGAAGTTTATGGATGTCACACTGCCTGCCCCAGTGCAAGAGCTGGATAATACATATGGACAGATGTATTATGCTGGCGATGTTTTATCAGCATATTCCGTGGGCTGTGTGGAATACACAGCCAGCATTGGATTTTAAACACAAGATTATATGTGTAAGTGGAATAAAATTACCCAGTCTGAGTGCTGTTTGGGTAGGTTGCTGCTGTAAACTTTACATATAGCATTTGAACTGTGCATCATGTAAACTCTGCAGATCACCTTGATAAGGTTCATTACTGCTGTCCCTTCCTGCAAATCTACTACCTAATTATTTATGGTGCAATTTTCTCCAATTTAACTCTATTCAAATGAATTTAGATTTGATTTAGATTTTAGTTCATTTGAACATGCCCATCTCGAGGAAAAAGCTCAGCTGTGATGCGTGAGGCACACGGGTCGTGGGACGTTTGCACCGCCTCCCCTGCCCAGGTGTCGCCAGTTTACAGATATGTGATTGGACAGAAATGGAGGGCTGCGGAACTCTCTCAGCAGAGGAGTTCGGTGTCACGTCTCTCCGGAGTGAACTGTCAGTCTTTAAGAGGTGAGTAATAACAGCCAGGCGCCACGGCCTGCTAGGGCAAGGAGCGGAGCTTTAAAAGAAACCTCAGCGAGATGCTGACATTCAAGTCTGCGGGAGGGAAACACGAGAGTAGGATCATAGAAAGAGGTGGAGTTTTCATAATGGCTGTCTGACTGGGCACAGGAGCTGACAGTGTGAGGGGCTCTGCTTTAGCTGGAAAACCAAACAAACAAAAAATGGAACCTTTTGTTTGATGACATGGAACTACAATGGAGCTCCATCCAAGTGTTGGACGTGTGCAGACGCCCTCTGGAAAAGCAGGGCGGGTGATTTTGGGTGGAGGGCGTTTAAATGCTGATGTGCTGTTTATTTCTCGCCAGATCTGCTAAGTTTAATGGGTGAATATGGCTTTGTGTTTGATCGAGGCAGATCACATGTCTTATTGGGATGTCGTTTTCTCGGTTACGAAGGTCTGCTTGACAGTGATTCATTCTGGCCTTCTGCTGCCGGAACATGGCAGGGTAATGTTTCTGACGTACAAGGTTGTGCAGCTCACTGTGAGTGACTCAGAGAAATCCCCAAGGCTACAGCAATATTAATTCATATATGGTAAAAAAAAAAAAAAATTTTAAATAAAAGTAAACTGTTTGGACAGTTAAATGAATTGGCAAAATCAATAAAAGCAGTCATAATTAATCCTTAAGCCGTGGAATCTGACAGTGTTAAAGTACGGCTGCCAAATGAGTTGGTATGAAACACTGCCAAAACCTCCTTTCAATAGTTTCAATCATGGGAGGAGCATTAGTGTGACTGGGTGCAACAGCCAAATGTTTAGCATTTTAATCTAATAATTACTCATTTCAGTTTCACCTTGAAAATGTCTTAGTCGAGAAGCAAATCACACAGCTAACAACTCCACATATGGGATCCGTGGTGGCAATAAAGGGCAAATAAGGGCAATATTTGTGTTTTATTATAATTATAATTCAATTTAGCCTAATTGACTTAACACACTCTGTGGTCTATGAGGACAGCAGCTCTTCATGAGAGCTAGGAGTCTTGGATTTGTCAGAGGCCCGTCTGAGAGCAGATGCTTTGAACAGTGATAGAATTCCATTCTGGTCTCAAGTGTCATTAGCTGCGGGCCATTCGCTCTGCCAGGTAAAGATTAGATAACGATCAGAACTTTATGAGATGCTTCTGGAGGTGTGAGAACCAGGTCTTTTGAGCAGGGCCAAGCGCTGCTGTATGTTATTTAAAAAAAAAAAAAGTGTAATTTCCTCTTTTAATATTTTATTGGATTGTGGGGGAATATTCAGTGGCTTTGACACTGTTGGGTATGTGTGAGAGTCAGATGGTTTAAATTTACTATCTGTGATGAATATATTTTTACAAGTCAGATTTATATGCTCTGGCTCCCCCACCCCCCACCAAAAAGTGCTATAATAGGAGTGGCCACCATGACAACAGTTTTTCAAAAGGTTCTTTAGGACTACATATTTCAAGCTTGAAAGTGAATTCACAGAGCACTCTTTTCTTTTGTCCTCAGAAAAGTGGCCCAGCCACTCTAGAGTCTGTTGTTTTTCCTTAATGGAGTCATGGTGCTCCCATTGCCCTGTAAAGTGGAGCTTGTTCTGACCTAAATGAAAACAGCCTGCAGACCTAAATAGTCACCTGTTCTCCACCCTGGCACTGCCAAAGCTGCTCACCACATTTCCTGAACAGAGCCACCATAAACTCCTTTAATGCGCAAACAGAAATGTAAAAGCTATTTAGCCACAGTGTCATATCAGCAGCGCAGAGGTCAAACACATCCATCAAGAAAATTTCTTCTGTACAGAAAATATCTTTGGTACAGAAGAGAATCACATCAGTGTTCTCCACTGTAGCGTACAAACCCTCTAAACAGGCTATAACGTTCAAACGCTGTCGATACTGTTCAAATAACACAAAAAAAATTTACTCAGGGCAAGATTTATCTCTGATAGCAGGGATGAAAATGAAGAGGGAGACAGAAAAAAAACAAATGGTGGACATTTCTGGAATCCCATTTGAGATGGCTTCCCTGCAGTATTTTTTTTTTCCTGTCATCTCCAACATGAAAATGAGCCAGGGAAAATTAACTCCTGATACAGCTATGCTGAATTAGACGGTGAAAAAAAACCCCACTTTTTAAGGATTCCAGCCTTGTCATTTTCAATTTTCTGCTCTTTGGACATGCGTGTATTCAGATTCTCGAACATCTACTCAGCATATCAATCCTAATTAGACAATCTGAGCCCACGAAGGATGGGAGCTGAGCTATTTGCATAATTTAATCATAAATACTCAGTGATACATATTTCCAAATGCATTTGTACAATTATCTTTTTATCCTTGGGGCAAAAGTATTAATATGATTAGGCAATAATTCTTAAAAGAGGAGGAAAATAGGGAACCAGCAAGTGTACCCTCTCTTTAAACTCCAGCTTTGGGCTATATGAAAAATTAATTAATTTCGGAGGAAAATCAATTTCTCTACATGACCACATTAGAGAGAGTAGGGCTGCAGCCTGGAATCTCCATCCAATCAAGAAATCTCATCTGCTCCCTCTAACTTCTGTCAGTAGTGTTTAACATCGCTGTACAAACGCCGGTGATCTGCACCCAGCTCCCTAAATACGCTGTAATGTGGAATAGCTGGTGGCTAAAGACATGCCAAACCCTACAGTTTCACACGCTCACGCCGACGGGCCAGAACGCATTACTTTCTTCACGGCCAATCTGTCACAAGTGCTGCTGCTGTCCTGTCTTCTACCTGTCCTTCCTCTCCAAACTAGTTTATTCCATTTGCCATTTCAAAAAATGTCCTCACCCGAACTGAAAATATCTACAGCTGGGGAGCTTAACCGATGTCTGATATTGTGTTTTAGTCCTGTCAGCAGCATTTAATGACTTTGTTGTGTACAGTGTACACAACGTGGCACACACTATTAATATGTAACTGTTCCATGAGGAATATTGTTCTGTTACTAAGATATAAGCTGTAAGTATCCAGCAGAGGTAAGCAAATACAACCAGCTTTAACACTTTTAGTTTATACTGAAGCCAATTAAATGTTTCAAAGCTCCTTAGATGCAAACTACTAAAAATGAATATCACCTCAAAACAAAAAGCTAATGGTGATGAAAAACAACTGTTCTTTAGTTTTGTATAAATGCGACAAAGAACTAAACAAAAATGCCAACATGAGCAAAGAAATGTTTATTTACCATCAAATCTTAGTCCTTCATATGAACCTTAAGAGAATAATGAAAATTCAGTCATTTTATTAATATCCTGATTGTAGCACCCCTGTTTTCTCATGACCTTTTCCCTTCTCATATTCCACTGATGAATCTGAACACAGGTGGACACCAACACTCCCACAAACAGAAGAAAAACCCTCATTGTTTTCTCGTTGTGCTTTTACCCATCGGTACAGGCTGAACTATCATGGAGAAACGCACAGTTGATTTGTAAGAAAGTGCTTGAACGAATTTGTGATTTTAACAAGCCTTTTAACATGCACCCCCCTTCACCCCCCCTAACTCTTTCATCCTAATCAGACATCTGTCTCTCTGTTTTTTGAAGTTATTATCACCCTGGCTCCCTCTTGGATGTGGTTGCTGGGTGACGGGTATCTTAGCACCCACTCTGACTGGGAATGATTTGAATCCGATCCAAAGATTTCCCGTGAGTACCTGTAAACACATCCATGCCTTGCTGAAAACAAATATATCAGAAGAGCCCTGCAAAGAGAGCGGCAGACAAAAAGAGCGATAAAATCTGCCACTGTGTGCAGAGACATACCCCTGAGTGCTAAACAAAATCATCACGCTTTTCTGTAAATATGGCAGATTGTGCTATAACACAAAGATTTTTTTTTCCAAAAATAATGTCTTGTTATGGGATATAGATTAATTAGAAAAACAGGTTAAAAAGATCAATGTGCAAATTAAAAAGTAAATTAAAAAGTAAAATAAAAGTTTTAAGAGCTATAATATTGAATACCGTAATTAAACGTGTAATAATATACTTAATTCAATTAATATAAACGCAAGTGTTTGTGTGTGTGTGTGTGTGTGTATATATATATATATATATATTAGGAAAAGGTTTGCTATATATATCAAACCTTTTCCTAAAATAGTAATTCCTAAAATAGTATTTGCTGGTGTTTTTTGGAAGGGACAGCTCAGAGCTCAGTGATCTTCTGTAGTCTGGGAGCACCTGTTTAACCTTCGAAGATAGACAATGATTGTCAATTAATCACTGCATCGCTGCTAGAAGGAGGATTAGTCTCCCTCTCCGGAGCTGGTAATGAGGCTGCTGCACCAGCGTCAGTCGCACCACCCCTGTGTTTCCGTAACCCCCTTCCACCGGATCAGGCATCAAAGCCTGTAGCGTCTCGCACGACCCGGAAGTAAATCGCAGAAACGAGCCGCTGAAATACGGCTTCTCGAGAATGTCGACATCATAAGTGGAGTCGAAGCGGAAGGAGGAGGCTCACCTCCTTCCAAGGATGTACCATGGGCCTGGGAAAGACGGTGAGACACTATTGGTGAATATGGATCTTCATGATAGCATCATAGATGGAATGATCGATGGACATGTGGATGGCATGTATTTGTTTGAGTAAGCTGGTCGAACACACAAAGATCTATGAGTGTATAAGATCCAAAAAGAGATTCAGGAACAACTCAAGAGGCGGCTGCCAAATGCACTGCATAACTTTTTAACTTAGTAAGACGTTTAGTACCCAGCATGGCAGAAACATCCATCACAGGCCACACTGTCGCTCTGTCAGAACTCAGCCTTCGGTACACCGGCCCTCATGGACTCTCAAATCAGGACCTCACAGGCTAACCTCCCCGTGCGAAGCTGCAAACAGAAATCCATCCGTTCAACCAGGTCTGTGGAGACGCGCTGCTCCTCCTCCATCTGTTTGTGTTCCATCCACACAGGATATCTTTGTCCATACAAATAATGTAATTCTCCAAATGGGAAGCACACATAGCGGGTATGATTGATTTCAGCATAACACCAGCAGCACCAGGTGCTTTCAGAAACAATTACAGGCCTCTCCATGCAGCAGTGATAGGCCAGCACTTTAATGTCATTAAAGCAATGTGTAGCACTGCATTATCCTCTAACCCCATCACTGGCCACTCCCGACTGCCAACCTCTGAGTTCAAAACACACAGTAGATCAGTCAGACGGCTGCAAGGTGCAGGAGAGTGAGGGGAGAGAGCGCCGGAGCGGTCGGGGGCTGAAGGCAAGCTACAGTCGCCTCCGACCGAACTTCAGCTGCTGAGGTCGGAGCGGCCGAAAGTCTCAGAAAGGAAGCTGAAGAAAAGCAGGAGAGCACTGCCTGCAAAAGCTGCAAGATGTTTCGCTTTTCTACTGGAATATCGGCAAAAGCCAAAAAACCTACTGGACAACAATATATTTAAACATGACAGCAGTTCAGGAGCTCCAAATTAAAGCTTTGAAAGAGACTAAATAACCACACCATAGTATATGTATAGAATATAAAAATTCAATAATACAATTATTATTTGATTTGGTTAATGACATTAATATACATACATGCATTAATATGCATATTAATGCACATATGTCTATTAATATGCATGCATGTATATTAATAAACATATTGATTTATATATGTATATTAATACACATAGAATTGAAAAAATACCTGAGACTGCTTGAGGTATAATTCATAAATTAAGAAGTGGTCTGCAACTGTACTTTCAGTGAGTTTTGATTGAAATGATTTTGATCACACGATTCAAATTTGACTAAAAAGTGTACATAATTGTTTGTAAAGCGGCCTTTTTTAAGCGTATATTTGAACATGGGTGCCCTTGTGTGTGTGTGTGTGTGTGTGTGTGTGTGTATGTGTGTGTGTGTGTGTGTGTGTGTGCACTCAACTGTTGATTTTAAAGCATTAACAGACTAAATGTTCAATGACTATTCATCTAACCTGGTGCCCTTGGGCCCTTTTCTCTGAGTAAGATAAACAGGTAAATGATATGCCCTATAGTACAATTAGCTCCTCTCATCTTACAACACTGTATTATAACGTCTGACATATCTGTTATTAATTAGAAATCACACAAAACTTAATACAAAACTGTGTTCAACACAACTGTACTTAATCACAGTGGCCCTGGTCAACAAAGCCTGTGGGAAGGTTCACGTTATTTCAAAACTAACCAGCAAATATACCAAGCAAAACAAAAAACAAAACAAAAGTTGCCCTTGTTCACCTACAAGCCTGTGTCTACACAAACATTTGGACTGGTCTCGGGTTCGACTGAGCTTTCTTCTTGCCTTCATATTGCTTTTATATGAGCAACACATTTATTTTGCTCATAGTGTACGAGCACTGGTCCATACTTACACACTATTTTATGAATAAAGTAAATGTTATTTTAAAACTCATGAGTTAAAAGTGAGTTAAACTATGATTTGACTATTTAAATGTAGCTCATACCCTGAGGCACAGTTAATCTTTCCAAATTTTTTGACTGTAGATGTTTATGGATTTTTTTTTGTCTGTTGGTCTGATATTAAAAATAAGTAAATAAATAAGTAGAGGTTACTACCTTTGCTAATGTAGGTTAAAGTTGAATGAACTAAGAATGCATATTGTTAATCTGAATGTTTACTTACTTACTCCAAGGGGATTGCTGAAAGTTATAAAAATGTTTAACAAACATAAAACGAAGGTATTAAACTAACACTGTGTAATTATTTTATAATTATAAAAGATTTATTCTGTGCTAAAATGTGGACTTCCGTATTAAAATGTTTAATTTTGTCAAAGTAGAATCGCTACTACTCCCCCAAAGTAAAACTTAAACAGTACTCATGACAGCTATTATTGTTATGACTTATTTACTACAGTGTCATTATTGTTCATTTATTTAGGCTACTCGTTCATTCTAGCAATCATTACAGATATCATTTTATTCAGCGACTGAGAATATGAGGCACTTTTGGGAGTCAATATATTTTTACAGTCGGGTTAGCTTGCGTTTACGCCTATAGCCTAGTTCTTAAAGACACTGAAGGGACATCGTATAATATTCACTACAGAAAAAGTTCAGCTAGTCCCCAGTTCATTCGTTACGTCATCAGACCCATTTTTGCTTCAGTGACGGTTGTAATTTCTTATGAACTCAAACCTTGGAAACTCGCGGCTTATGTTGCAATTTAACCATAAGTGACCAGCGCGACAGTTAAACTTTTATGTGTCTGCTTCGACACTGCTGCGCAGAATTTGCAGATAACGTCTCTCCCAGGTTCTCGGAGGCTGTCTGACTTGGCGTTATCGATATCAAAAGCACTAAACGAACAGTACAGTGGCCAGAACTACTCGTTTTCGCTTACCTCGCATTAGTGCAGTCATTATACAGAGTCTCGAAGTCCTTTCTGGAGATTAGTTTGCATCGGTTCACTCCTGGCTGGATGGCCCCGAGTCCTCGCAAGATACGGACCTGCTCCACATTGCACACTACCGGCGTGATCTCCAGGCGTTTCAGTTTGGTATAAACGGTGTGCAGTCCCCCGACCAGGTGTTTCAAAAACAGGTCGAAAGCTTGAGGAAGGCAAATGAGCTCGCAACCGTCCACTGTAAAAGAAGCCACCTTGGCACCCCTCAGTTCGACCATTTTGCACTCGTTATTTTGAGGGGTATTTTCAACAGGCGACGGGGTCGAATAAACAGGCTTGCTGGGCAGCGTGCCGGTTGGGATGCCGGGGCTGCTAGTGGTAATCAGCTCCGATCGGAATAGATTCTGTCCGGAGGGAGCTACTGATGGAGAAGGTGAAGAAGTTGCCGAGGGCGATGAGGTGGTCGCTGATGAAGATGAGATCGGAGACGGCTGAACCAGAGGGGAAGGGGGGATCAAAGCAGCCGGTACGGCCATGGTCACCTAAGAGTGTAAGTTCAAAGTGAAAAAAACCCAGTATGGCAAAGTAACGCGGTAGTTATCTGAAAAGAAGAAATCCACGCCACTCCGCTGTTAAGTAAAAGGATGGGAAAAGAAGCTGCGAAGCCGCGGCGATGAGAAATTAGGCTCTGTACAGTGGGACAGTCATCAAAGATTGAGAGAGAATGACAGGAAGAAAATGAGCTGAAAAGTGCAGCTCTCTCTCTCTCTCTGGATGAGTTGTTGTTGTCACAAGGTACAAAGGGGGAGGAGCTACCGGACACTATCAGCCTTTGAAGCAGACAGCATAAATGTAACGCGATGCTGGACTCATTGGGTAGCCTATAGCGCGCCTCAGAGTATAACTTTACAGTCGCACGGAAAATTCTAAGAAAACTCTTTGACTTCTTTTATTTCTAAGGACAGTTTGCCACGCCGGCGTACCTCCACAACACATGCCACGGGGACTCAGAAGACCTATTTTACTACTTTTCTGAGTTAAAGTTCCTTTATAGATTATGGACGATCATATAATATCTTAATAACGCCGATGATTGCAGGACGTGAATACATTTTTGACTACGTCATGAAAACACTGAAAAGATGAAAAGTGCGTAAGATGAAATATAACACCTGTACCACTTTCTTTCCAAGAGGGAAAAGTGTTCACTGAAGCCGTAAGCAGGATGTGTCTGCTATCTTCTGTCGATAAGGTGGTGAAACGCAAGTCTACGTGATGCACTGGTATTGCATTTCATCTCTGAGCACAGCAAAGCAACACCAAGAATGATGATGTAATGTCTGGGGATAAAAGCTGATTCTGGTGTCATTCTTTAAAAAAAAAAAAACTGCTGAAGTTTTTGTCTCTTTACCCATTTTATAAATGCATTTCCTTAAAATACTGCTTTCATGTTTAATTCAAGGTCATGACCAGTGGAACATTTAAAACTATAAATATGAGTAGGAACCTGTGCAGACTTTTGTATTCGTTTAACTAATACATCTGTAGTAGCCTAATAGCACGGTGGCCTTTATTAATGCACGTTAGGCAGATATGCTTTAAGATAAGTAGGACACCATTTCAGAATTATCATTCAGGCAAAGAGGCACCTCGTAGTGTGAAAATCAATACCTGCTTAAAATTCATAGCTAGACAATCCATTTGCCCTTTATGTTGCTAACCTTTGCTTAAATATGCACCATATTAAGATTTCATTATAAACAATGAATGTCACAATGGTTTGCCTACCGTTTTTCATGTTAGCATGGGTTAACTACAAATTACCGTCATAAAACTCCTACACAAAATGGCCTACATGCAGCCTTTGTAAGAAAGCATGGAGATGAAATACACGTCATTCTCCAACACTACAGGGCATCTACTCTATGATGTCTTGGTCTCAACAGCCTTTAATAAGCAGGGTGGACCGAGTAAATCCAGCCTCCATTTAAAATCGCAGTCTTCCCATAGAAACACAGCAGGACATGCGAAAAGGGGTGGTGCTCAGTACATGTGCACGAATCGTTTCTAACCATATGGATCCCTGCAGTGAGAATTACACCAGGTAAATTACAAAGACGCCTATGAACTGAGTGTCTCAGGTTAATTGCAAATATTCAACAAGTCTCACTTGGTAGAAAAAAATATTTCTGTACGTGCAACATCTGCTGGTACTGTTTTACCCAGGTGTTCAGGCAGATCAAACATTTTATTAATAGACAAACCAAAAAAATTATATCATTTATGAAACCTTAATGCAATACATTTCTTGAATAAGTGCAAATATGCACTGACTGAAGTCAAAAAGTAACTTCAAGAAAGTATTCCAATCATGGTGCACTCTGGGCCGAAAAGATAGCCCCTCCAAGTGAGGATTAAGAAACATAATGTGAAGTTTAGGTCACAGGAAAGCATGATAGATTTCTTTCTTCCTCCTTTTCAAACAGTCACAATGTCTCTCTCTTTTGCGAGGTGCCTGTCGAGCCCAAACTGAGCGGGTCGCAGCAGACCTGTAGATGCTACGGGTTTATAAGTGGCTGGCAGACCGGTCAGTTAGACACTGCCAGATATAAACAGTGACTGGTCCTTAACAACAGACCAGGATTCACAAATGCAATTGATAACGATCACTCGAAGTATTTGGGCTTGAAAGAAATGCATCTTGCAGACAAATAGATGGCACAACATCATAAATGTTACCAAAATGTAAAGCTTTAAATTAAATAAAAATTTTTGATCATGACAGATAAAATCCGAGTTGCGTTATCTTCTATAAAGAGGCTTTCTTACATTTTCAGAGTGACATTTAAACGGTATGTACACACTGCTCAAAGGGAGTGGGTGAGTTTTAAACATGTTTATGTTTTATGAGAGGGTGATGCTAGTTCCAGAGACTTTAAGAGACATGACCTTGCTAATGGAGCAAGTCTCACCGTGAGACCACACACACAAAGTTTCCATTCTACTGTTACAGCACCATCTAATCCATTCCATTTGATCTGAGTTCCAAACAGACAGGTCAGATAAAGATATTTTGCATTAGAAATACACTGAGAGATGAATGACATTACAATAGAGTGAGCAGTGCCAATAGGACACTGTGTTTCCTACTGAATGCTAGACATTATGACTGGAGTATTTAACAATACGAAGACAAAAGGCAGCAGGAAATGAAAAAAAGGCATAGCCTACAGAGAGCTCATACTGCTTTCAACATTAATGAATAACTATAAAACTAATGCATCACGGCAGAGCTGTATTTAAAGGTAGTGCTGTGATATGACTCTGGTATGATCAATGACACTGTATATTGTTTGATATAATAATTTATTCATTCTATAAGGCTTTGATAAAACAATGTTGAAAAGCAATTTAAATTAAATTCATTTAAATGTCAATTCTCATGGTTAGGATTTTTCTATAATTGGCTGTTTAATTAAAATAATTTTCATAGTCATTAATATAGCCTGCAACTTGTAGTGCACTGACATGTTTTAATTACATGGTATTAGCAAAATTGATATGCTTTAGAAAGCATAGTGAATAAGAAATAATTAGACCAATAATACATCATCCCCCTTATGGACATTAAGTGTATTTCAATATAATTGATGAACACTGAAACAGGAGATAAATAACTTTAATTGCACATAGTTGCTTTGCTATTTCAATAGAAACACAACCAAATTTACATCACATGTGTTGGTTGATTCATCATGGACACATACACTCTCCTATGATTAAACATCAAAACCAGCAACCATTTATATAACCGTTTATTTTCATTTTTCTGTCCACATCATAACATTTTAATTATTAATGCTGCTCTAAGAAAATACAGCTAATCTTCATACACACAGCAGAGAATAAAAATAGACAGAATAAGTGTACAATACTGTTGTTCAAACAAATATCCCCCAAGTGAGATTTGCAGAGAAAAAGGAAAACACACACACATACACACACACACTCTTATTGATCTTGAATATTTGCCTCTTCAAGGTTGCATGCCATTGACCCCTATTCTTGCAGGAAAGCTTCTCCCTGCAAACAGAGTGGAGAGTACAGAAGGACAGACATCAGAGTGACCACCGTCAACCCGAGCTTCAGCCCACCGCACGCCTGGAAAGGAGGAGAGAGATGCAGATGGACCTATTCAACACGCCATCCACGCCGAGACACCGCCCTGCACCCCGACTGCATGTAACTATGACCCTTCTGATCAGCGCGAACGGGACCTGCTCTGAATGTACCTTATGTGGATAAAATGTTTGCTTTCCCAGGCAGAGTCCCTCATGCGCTGCCCGTCTATAGCCTGGGCATCTGTTTTGTGTCTGGAAACTGTGATTAAAACAGCAGGCGCAAAGGACAGCCTTATGCTGGGATTCAGTAGACTCACACAGTTACCCAGTTTGTCAGGCGCCCCTTGGTCTGTTCGCCAGTGGTCAGTTTTTGACCACAGGACCGTTTCTGAACTAATATTGTTTGGAAGGTGGATTACTTTCTACACAGCATTAACAATGACATGGTTGTGGGAGTAGTTTTGATAAGTTTATCAGGATAAGCACTTTTGTTAGGGTTTTGTCTGACCACTGATGAAGGGTTAGAGGTTGACTAATGTAAATTGTGCATGACTGCAAATGAATACACTGTACTCTTAAAAAGAGTTTGTAATTGAGTGCCTGGTTTAGATTAATAATAAGTCATTTGAAATGTAGTAATAGATAAACTGGTATAAAACAGTAAACCAGTATAATTCTCATTGTGCATATTCTCACATATACATGTCCACAAACATCATAACCATGAGACATCAGAGCAAATCTGGGCTGACAAAACCTCCAGTACGAGCAGTGCTTCTTCTCTGGTGATGCACAGCTCAAAGGGAGGAGCTAATTTAATCTTCTTTTCAGAGGTGCCACCCTGATAGCTTCCAAAACCTGTTCTATCAGACACACATTTGTGGATCTCCAGACTACGCAGCAAAGCTGGTCTAAACAGCAGTAATCGCTGCAGCATCGATGCTCTCCGTTGTGCTCGTGTGGCTACAGCCACAGTGATTAAAATGAGTCCCCATTGACTTCTCCATTAAATTGCTGGCAGAGGCTATCCTTTGACCTTTCGCATTGATTGAACATAACAATCACAGTTCAATTGTAATGCAAAGAGAACATTTGTTATAATGTACATGAGATGCATGAGCCATTTCCACTCAAGGTAATCAATGAGGTGACTTCAAATGGCGGCAGCAAAAGCTCCGTCCCCTGGCTAATTCACTGAGTCCACAATATATTGAACCATATAATGTGTACTTAACCATTCTCATTTCTGGTGCTCTGCTCAATATATCTGCATCTCATGTAGGAACCTTTCGGGCCCCTTCATGATTTGATGCACACAGTATCCACTGCTGACTAAGATATTAGAAGATAAGTATTGCGTTCTATTTTTGTCACAACATGAAAACGTTTTTTTTTTTTTAAATCTTCTTACTTAAAAAGACTGGCTCTCTGCAGCACAACAGTCATGGTCACTTGTATGACCAAAACATTTGGTTCTATAGCACAATTACAAAAAAAATCTGCAGTTTTTAGTTAATCAGTTTGTAGTGTGTTTGTAGTTATTCAACTTTATGCCACACCTCAACTTTTTCCACAAAATGCTGTATCTCTAATTAACATTAGATACTTATTTTTGAACCATTTAGTTGATCACATCTTTTATGAAAAGTATATAAGTGATGTCTATAAGGAACTTTTGAGAATTGGGTGATTATAGCTTACACAGACATTAAGTAGATTAAACCAGCCAGACCTCAAAAGGCAGTTTATCTAATAGAGAAAATGTAGTATGCTAATTGACTAAGTCTGACGGTAAAATTATGCTTAAGCTACTTTTCCCCTTCGTGGTGGTAGGATTGGAGGTTGACATTTGATTACAATCAAAAGGCTAATCAAGGCTCTAAGCTGTGAAATGAAAGTGTGTTTTGCCATGCAAAAAGATGATTGTCTCAGAAAACTTCAATGATGACAGATTCAATTCCATTTAGCAAATGTTTAATAAATGTTATACAAACACTGCTGCCTATCTCACTGTATTCAGGAAACAAAAGAAAACCTTAATTGCTTTAATCATCCAATGCTTTGACGTTGTTATTGACATTAAAAATAGCAGTTAACAGTTACTGTCTTGTAAAGGAAATTGAACCACATTTGCAAAACGATCAGCAATTAAGATATGGGCATCCAGAGGAGTGAAGTTGAACTGGGCTGTTGTGTCTAGGAAAAGCAGTCGATGCCGTACAGATCTATTTAATTAGCTGAAAGACCCAAAGAAAACAGGCGGCCTAATATGTATCACTTTAATCAAATTTAAAGTGATTGTATCCTTTTGAAGATTCTGGAGCACGGATATGTTAATTAACAGTTTTGAGAGGGAAATGGGGTTGGATTGAGGTATTTTTCTTTCAGAGAAACTCTACTTTATGAACATGAGGAAACTCACCCTCTCGCTCGTGGTAAACCAACCAGGAGAACGCATTTCATCCCAGAGTCTCTATACTCAGGAGCACGGTAATGTGTTTCAGTGGAAAACAGTTCTACCTTTAATCTACACTAAAGGGAAATAATGCATTTCCTGCCTTGTTTATCATGCTTACTTAACCAGTGCTGCACAATTAGAATTGTTAATAGATTTAGAAACAAAAGGGCTTTGAAGGTGGGAAAGTGCTGACATTATTTCACAGGGGAAAGGAACTGCTAAGGAAAACTAAATAAATAAATCTGCAATAAATGTAGTTTCCTGCTCTGTACTGCAATGAAATGCTGGCTGCTTTCATTAGAAATGCCACAAAGACGACATAAATCAAGGACAGTAAAATTTTTCATTGCCACAACACTAAATTGCACACTTTTGTGTATCGCCTGTGATTGTGTTTAAACATTGTAATTTCACTTTATTTTCATTAAATGTATGCACACAATTTACAATCCATAAACAAATCTGGAATAAAAGTTAATAAATGTCAAAATTTGCATTTGAGGGGGAAAAAAAGCATCTTGCTGCATTTTTTGCAAATATCAATCTATGAACCTTTCAACATTTTGTCAGACAAAATGCTAATTGTACCTTTAGGAATTTAGAAGACAGTGACAAGAAATGAGATGCTCTGTCCTTTTAGATGTGGAAATCAACTGGGGGAGCATACAGAAAGGGTAGCGTGAGCTAAACGTGAAGGCAGAATGGAACAGAGTTGTCAGACGGAAACAGCCTGGCTTTGCTCCACCAGGTTCGATTTCAGCTCCAACCCAGCTCAAATGCAGCTCCAACCCAGCTCAAGTGCAGCTCCAATCTAGCTCAAGTGCAGCTCCAATCTGGCTCAAGTGTAACTTTATAGTGTGTGATCTGAAGAACCCTGGCACACTTTGTAAAAAGAACTATAAAACATAGTACAAGATATCTAAATGAGAATACTACATTCAAAATAACTGAAAATAAAGCAAATATGTTTATTATTACACAGAGCAATTGAGATACTCTAATCATTTACAAGCCAGTATTAAAAATGAGAAAAACAAGCTTGGAGCCTTGGAGGCAAAGTATATCACCAACTCAATAATGACATAATGGGTTCCCTTCCAAACATCAATCTTATGTGACAACAAACAAACAAAATAACAAGTAACTAACATTTCATAAATGAATGTGACATTACACCTAAAATCCACTGTTCAGTCTTCTTCCTCGGTCTGTTGTCCTGTCACAGCAACACTGAGGCTAATTTAATGAGGCTAAATTACCAGTTCAAAAGTGCTTACACAAAGCTTTCTGTGTTATTTACTCGGTATTGATTTTAACACTTAAACAGAATCCTAAGTAAGGGCTTGTATAGGCCAAGTCATCTGCATCTCAGCACCGCATATATACACGTATCAGGCAGTACCCACCAGAAATGCAATCACCAACGGCTAAAACAAGAAGTACTATGTGTATTGATACCAAACGGCAATTTACCGGTAATTTTTTTATCGCATCAACACACTTAACAACGTCCTTAAGAGTGATTAGTTATGTTGCTTTTCAAAAGTCCTTAAGTGGAGTTTGAGGCAGTTATTCGCAGCCTTGCATTAATCCAAGTGCGAGTTAAGAGGCTGCCGTATGGATGTATGTGCCCAGCGATAAATATGATTTAGCGTTGATTTGTACATGTGCCTGGAACAGAGCGCATGGATTTCAGAGTGAAATAACATATAAACAAATCTGGAGTGTAGAACAGATTCCTCTCTGAGCCCCCTCTCTAACAGAGCTTAGTAATAATTTCCAGAAGCACAGACAAGAGGATTTATAGGTATCAACATAGCAGAGCTTTGGCATGACCAGACTGATTTTGCAAAATGTGAAATATCTCTGAACACTTGTTCTAGGGATTCGAACTATTCTTCAAATTTGCTTGTGTGAAACTGAGGAGGCTGTGAAAAATATTAACCATTATATTGGGATTAAGTTATTAGATGATCCGTTTATTATCAGAATTCTCAATATTTAACTGTGCTGAAATCAAATAATGTCTGTTAACTACAATGTTGGAACTTCCCCTCAGAGGACAAATGTTCACATTCAGCTGTATCGTACAACAGTGACCTCTACAGGGATTAAACACAGTATCACTTCATTCCACATACGACTTGAATACCTCAGAAGCTGTTGAAGTTGTTGAATTTTAAACTATAAGAATTTGATACAATATATTCATCATTTTTTATTTTTATCAAATGTGTAAATGTATCCCAATTTTAAGACTTTATAAAAAGGTTTTATGTCAAAGTTTGTATCAAAACCTGAACGCTACATTATATTAGTGTCTGACAGGGTTTTCTCCCATAACATCACTTGTTTTTACCATTTGTATAAAACACAAAGGAGATGCTGGCTGTACAGTAATGGGCCCGCATGCCGTCTCTCAACGAGATGCTGGGGACCCGTCCAGGTCTAATGGCAGGAGACCCAGAGACGAGGGCCAAAACATTTCTTTCTGTGTTTCTCTCGCCATGATTCTCAAGTAAAGGAAGACAAAGTGTCTTTCATAGACAGAAAGGGTGGAATGAGAGCCAAAGCCATGATCCAGAGCCAATCCAGAGCCGTGATCAAGCACGAGGAATGAATGATTAAAAGATAAGACACAAACCGAAGGGACCAGACCAAACAGGAAAAGCAGGCAAGAAACAGACGGGGGGAGGTGTGTCCTGGTTTAGTGTGTGGTGCAAGCTCACGTTGAAGGGCCCTGCTGTGGTCTGAAAGGGCATTTCAGTCAGTGGCCTCCCCTGTCTTCCTATGTGTTAACTTGCAATCACTGATCCCAGCGCAGTACCTGTAAAAGGTCTGATGATAGTCCTGATAAGAGAAACCTAAAGTGAAAGTTCGGTTCAGTTGGCCTTCTTGAGCTACAGCGTCTGAAGTATTCTTTGCTGATATCGTTCCTGTGCACGAGGCACACGCAGGCTATAATGCCCTCTCTGCTGGTGCCGAGCTGTTGTTTTATGTATTCAGAATCTGTTCAACAGCATAAAATCCTCCCATGAGGCATCATTGTCCTCGTGGTCGTCCCCTGGGCTTCCTGTCACATGACTGCATCTCTGCGCCCTGCGCAGCACAACACCCAGAAGATCTGGTTCCACTGGCTCCTTTTAAACAGTCGCATGCAATTTGAGGAAGATTAATTAAAATGCGTTAAAACACACTGCTGATTGTGTCGATTCTCAATGCTGCAGCAAATTAGACCACTTCTAGTGAGGCCTGGAACAAATGGGGCAAATAGCCTTTCACTGATTTTACCTTTAGAATAAAAAAAACAACTATTATATCCATTTGGATGAAAGGAAGAGCTACATGAATTCAGTTATTCACTCCTTTGAATCTGCGATGAGGAGGACACATTTTGTGCTCACGGATGATCTGCCACTTCACGAGTGTGTGAGCGCCGTGCTCCCATAATGAGTCCATCTGCGTGTTTCTAAAGGCACAAGGTCTGCTGTAGTGAACTGGAATGTGAAGCCTGCGGTGCATAAAGGAAGCGCAGGCCCAGTTGTCTGACAGTGAACCTTCGCCTAATAGGATCCCTCGCCAAAGGCACAGAGGGAAAAGTGTGTTTGCAGAACAAGAGCAACCAGCAAAACAAATACAGAAAAGAGAGGCTCGGAATGGATGACCTTTGACCCCCACTGCTGTACACTAGCTCTGGTACCAGTCTGCCATTAATCCTTTAGGTGAATACAAATACAGCCAAATCAAGAGGCAGTGAAGTGTAGGAGGACATCCTTTTACAAGCACACAAAAGCAATACGCTGAATTCTTATGAAACCTGTAACATAAAATCATTGCCGCATCAATGGGAGTTACTGCATAGGCGTGAAAAGAAAAAAAAAATCGCTTTTGTGAACTAAACCTTTCAATTAGCCGCTGTTCCTGAAAACACTTCTATTGTCTCTCTGTTTGCCATTGTACATATCGCTTTTGCATCATATTTCTGGAGAAGCGCAATGCAAATGAGCTCAATAGCGTGGCTACACATACAAAACTCTCCCTGAGGACTGGAGGCTTGGAGCCTGGGCTCGATTTGCGCTCTCCACTCAGCAGTGAGTCCTCCACTCTCTGATCTTCTCCAGACAAAATGAGACACAACAGCTCGAACAGAAGCAGCCCAGCACACACTATTCCCACTGCTACTTGAATAGATAATGCTTCCCTTTACTTTCTTTATTCCTTCAAAAAGAATGCATCAGAGGCCAAATATTCATTCTGCCTGTCACCCAGCAAAGCAGAGGGAGTCCGTGTGCCCAGCATACTGGGCTGTGTTTTACCATGATTAAGGCGCACATAAAGGCTTCCTTGTGGCGCTTTGAACTTCACCGCAGAGTTTTGGAGCATATACTTAACTTATTCCCCCGCATTGCTGGAGGCTGATCCCACAAGACAACATTAATGGGAAACATAACAGTAAAGACAATGGGATTAGTGCTACCTAAACCGCAAGTGAATCTCCATCTGGCCTAACAGGTGCGGGAAATGCTGCTGTCCAGCTTATCCGTTTCTACAGCCCCCCCCCCCCACACACACACACACACCCCACACACACCCCACCCCAACACCCATGAATCTCCTTTAAAGAAATGCCAATAGTTCTGATTGTCTAATGCCCCCCCCCCCCTTTTGAGCCATAAAAATGCGTGTGGAAAGAATCACATCAAGGAGTGACATTGACTGAGGAACTGCTGACTCACATCAGTGTTTGTCTTTGATGTGAGAGATCAAATCGATGTACACACTTTCACATAACGAGGTGCAAGTAGTGTGTGTGTGTGTGTGTGTGTGTGTGTGTGCGTGTGTGTGTGAGAGAGAGAGAGATAGGCAGAGTGCATGCAGAAA
>JAOYMR010000023.1:7457678-7468000 GCA_025802075.1 Tenebrosternarchus preto
CCCCCCCCCCCCCCCCCCCCTCCCCCCCCCCCCCCTTCCCCTCCACCCCCCCCCCCCCCCCCCTTCCCGCCGGGCTGGTGCGCTCCCCGGGGCGCGCCCCGCCCGCCCCCCCCCCCCCCCCCCCCCCCCCCCCCCCCCCCCCCCCCAGAGAGACGAGGATTCCACAGCCTCTAGTGGAGGTGCCTGTTTGCCCTACATCATTAGCATTTATGCCTGCCTCTCCAAATAATCAGGATTTACCAGCACAGGTTTTGTGGAGAGCCGGAAGGAACATTTCCCTGCGCTGAAGTGAAAGATTCTTTCCGCCGTCTTAATTATCAAGTGGCTACATGGGAAATAGAGAAACATTAGCAGGTGTGTAAAAATTTCAAAAGATTAAGTGCTTCAAATAGTCACCCATGGGGAGGAGGGGTGAGCAACATGAAACTTCTTTAGCAGTAGATGTGAAGTGAGATGAATGCTGGAGCAGAAACTGCTGGCTGTCTCATTACTTCCAAGAGTTAAGTGGGTTTTAGCTGTGTAATCTGGAGAGCAAAGAGAAAACAAGATGAGAGAAGAGCCCCGATGGAGAGGGTTCGAAAAGAACCCATACTGTAAACAACAAGCTATATTTACTCAAACCAGCCCGTATGCCAGACTTGCACCTGCCTGTTCCAGCCAAATATCCCATGCACAGTAAAACTAAAGTTAATTAGCAGTTGCCTCAGCTAAATTTGGTTAAAGTTGTTTTTGCAATTATTTTACTTACTTTTTAAATACATTTTAAATACTTTCATGCAATTCACAGAAAAAATGTGTAGAGAAGCTGATGTCATCCACTTCTGGGCAATACTGTAAACCGCAAATTCTAACAAAGTTTGTCCAAGTTCACTTTAACATATACACAAGAATAAAAATAACTGATGTAAAATAAATTCATTACTTTTACAGTGAAATCGGGGTTTTTTTTTGTTTGTTTGTTTGTTTTTTTTTATGCTTGAGAATTTGCTTCAACGCAGCAAAAGCTACTTTTAGCCATTCAGCTTGTAGCTCAACACTTACAGTGGCATCTAAAAGGATTTGGACGGTAACAACTGCTGCTGTTTTGGTTCTCCAGCACTTTGCTTGTTACTTGAAACAGTCAGTATAAAGTGAAAATGGTAAAACTGTCACTACTTGCTGCATGGCCAGTTCTGTGCCGTCGTGCTGTTAGTTCATGCACGACAGAGCTGGAATAGAGTCTAGGACTAAATGTGTTATTTGAATAGATTCTAGGACTAAATGTGTTATTTGAATAGATTCTAGGACTAAATGTGTTATTTGAATAGAGTCTAGGACTAAATGTGTTATTTGGATAGAGTCTAGGACTAAATGTGTTATTTGAATAGAGTCTAGGACTAAATGTGTTATTTGCAGTACGTTCAGTATGTTGCTGCTCTCTCACAATATTATAAGGTTGTACTTGAAGATGAAGAAGGCCATCATGAAAAAAGCCCATTCAAAAAAAGCAATCATAGGCAAATCCAAAACACTGGGTGTGTCAGCATCAACTGTTTGGTGCACCGTTAAAGGAAGTGCTTTAATCATGTAGAAAAAAACCTTTTGAACTTATGAAGACATCAGGAACACGTGTGTTCATACTGCCACAGGACATGCATGTGTTCATACTGCCAGAGGAGCATCTATAAGTTAAGAACAGTAATAGAGTGAATTCTGCAGGATGTAATGTTGTCATAATTACAGATTCATCCAAACGGTTTAGAATTCAACAAACAGAAAAAAATCAACACAAATCATACAAAAAAACAACACAAACCATAATACAAAACCAGCATGTGATGTACTGAAGAGTCTACTGAACAAGCAGCAGATGAAAATGAATGCATTAGAGACTCAGCAGAGCACAAGGAAAATATCAGAAAAAACCTAGGACACATCCAGCAAATACCCAGGACACATCCAGCAAATACTTAGGACACGTCCAGCAAATACTCAAGACACATCCAGCAAATACTCAGGACATACCTAACAAATTCTCAGCAAATGCTAAGACATAGCAGCAAATATTCAGAACTAACACAGCAAATACCCGTGGCCATTCCCAGCAAATACCCTGCAAATACCCAGTATTTTATTTATTACAAGTGTGCTAATTTGTCCAACTTATTTGAAATGAGGGAGTAAGTCCGAAAAAGGTCTGTGATTCCTAAATTGTTCAACCAATACAGACATTAATGCCCATTTTACATTTTCACTTTTAACTTTTTATGTAGCTCTACATCAGATGTTCCAAACATGGTATCCAAATCCCCACACATTACACCACACGTACCTCTGTCTGCTCTGATGTAAAGAGGATGCTTCTATTTAAGGAACATGAGGCTTTAAAAAGATAAAGGCAAGTAAAACTGGCTGCTTGTGTTCTAATACAGTATGGGAATGGTGGTAATGGAAAGGTGCATGGTTAAATATGACAGGGCTATGATATGATATAAATATAATAGTGCTCTATTGAAGTCAATGGTGTCAGCTGGATCAAAAAAAAAACCATGCGAAACTATGTAATACAATAACTTTAATAATCACAGCAAATGTACAGTGAGCCGCATGCTGAACATAACCAGAGTTTATGGAGGAGAAAGAACAGTACTTTGCTACAGTATTTGAATTCATAGGGCTTCTTTGTTAACTCCATGTTAATGATCAAAGATGGTGAGTGAGGGTTGAGGGGGGGATCTCCTGAGTACAAGTTATGAGCATGAGATGAGCAGGGAAAAACTGCTTTGCTGCCCAGCTTTGAACACTTTTACACTTTCCAGTAAGCTTTGTTTTTTAATTGGCTGAAATTAATCTTAGGGATGTAGATGCCTGATTTGCATTCATTAAAACCCAACCAAAGAAGTCATGCCTAATTCCAATCAAATTTGCTTAATTATGCATGGCGAGAGATTCCCAAATGAGCGTAGAATTTTTGTTAGCTTTTTTTATATATATATTTTTGTTTCCTATAGCAAATAAATTGTAATGAAGCTGTCTTTTTGTGTTTTGTTGAATGCTGAGCAGTCAAACAGGAACACCTTGAGCCTTTGTTGAGAACAATATTATGGCTAAAGTAATTATAGGAATCTGCATTTTTCATTGTTAATTGTGGATGTCAGCTTCATTAATTTTAATTTACAGCAGGCAATAAAATTAAGAAATACTTTGTGCTGATGTTTTAAATCATGCTGGTGAAGGAGACACATTATGCAACTTAAATTTCAAGAAGATATTGATTGGGGCAGATAGCCTGTTCTGTGAATCTTAAACAGGCAGGTGCTGATATCAAGCTTAAGACATCACTTTTATTTGCTAGCTGTGTGCTAGAGGGAGGAAAATTCTTTAACACCTTGCAACACTTATTGGTCTAATCAACTACCATTTTACACTCCTGACCATGAAAACTAGTTTGGTTTTTAAAAATAATAACAGTCTAAAGAGAGAAAGAGAACATTTTGGCTTTATTCAGCTGATTTAACAAAAAATGTAAAAAAAAAAAAAAAAAAAAGCAATATGTACACATCATACAAAAGCTAAAACAGAAATAAATAAGGGATCAAATATAATTTTGAGATTTAATTTTGAGGATTTTCCAACAGGGAATGCAGGTGCTGTTGAGTGGATTTTACATTTTCACTTCCTCATGAGCCAAGCTGTATTTGATGAGTAGGGCTCAAGTGAAAGAAAGTCAGTGGTCACCTTCTGCTCCTAACAAACAGTGTTTTCAAAACATGTTTCCATCCAGATATGTAAGTCTCCAAACAAAGACATTTCCCTGAAAAATCAAAAGAGAACCTGCATAATGTGTATTTACAAGGAAAAATACACATACAAAAAATCATATTTCCAAAACACAATGTTCTTCACATTTCATTCACTGTTAAGGGCCTCACATCTGAAAAGGTTTTTTTGTTGTTGTTGTTGTTATTGTTGTTTCGATTAGCAGAAACCCTCACATTGTACTATATCTGTTCATATTTGCTGTGATCACCCATCTCATATATTTACTAAACTCCATAAAGAAGTATATGGGTTCTGGGCACTGAACTTGAAGTGATTTAAACTGTGTCTATTGTGCAGATGAACAACACAAAGCTTGAAACAACACAATTTGATTAATAGCCTCTGTTCTTCTTTGGTGTACAGGATATATCCAGCTACAAGGAGCTTTGGTGCATTGTACTTTCAAAACAAAGGAAGAATAAAATTGATCTTTCTGGAAACAAAAATCAATGGATGGTTATTTCCTGTTTCATGCATGTTAGTATAACCCAGTCCAACACTTGAACTTTCCTCATTTTTTCCATTTCAGCAGTTTAGTACATACTGTGATACACAGTGAGATACATCTATATCTTTGTTATATATATGTTTGAGGATATGTGTGTTCAGGATACTTTCTGATTATGCTTTTATATTCATGTTTTATTCCTGTACCACACAACTATAAATGCAACATCAGTCGTGGATATAAACAAGCACAGTGGTGAAAAAAAAACCACACAGAAAAGTTATATGGCCAAAAGTATATCTCAGAAGTAGTATATCTCAGAAAAGTATACCTGAGAATGAGTCTCAGCTCTGTGCAAGAATATTGTAAGAGTCATTTCTAGAAAACCACTAAAAGAAATTACTCCCTGGAGATAAAACAGACGTTGTACCCAAGCACAGCGGTAATTGCCATGTTTATGGTCTCACTAGCTTGATTTACATCCAAAAGGACTTGTCTGTACCGGTTATGCGTACAAGACTATAATTTCTTGGAGGTGATTGTGTTGCCATCACAAAAGCTTCTCCATTCAATTGTTCTGTCCCTAAGTTGGAAGCCTGCCCAAAGTGTTTTTTATTACTCAGGCAACTCCAACTATCAGCTCCACATTTCTCTTCCTGCTTTTTTCCTGTTAGACACTAAGACAAGTCACTCCAGAGTAACAATGAGAGTGATTTCATTTGACTTATCACACAGCGGGTAAAGCAGCTGCTCTGACTTTCATACAGTGGACTTCCTGAGACAGGACTTACCGTGCGAGGCGTAAACAGCCTGCGAACATGCGGTCATCGCCCCCAGACCACAAAAAAGCATTTCCATGTGATTATTTTACCTGTTGTCCCTGTCTGTCCAGACAGGGCAAGGAGAGGACGTGCTTCAAAACTGTTCCGGTAGCTGTATTCCCCAGTGCAAACCACAAGACAATAGTGTCAACACAGTATGGTTACTCCAAAAGGAAACAGCGTAGCAGTAGATATTAACAGAATGCTAAGGGGAAAGAAATCCAGTCCTTGGCATCTGGGAAATGGTGGAGAATTCACAATACTGTCCCTCAGCCTGCTTAAAGTTAACACATGGCCAATAGCGCTATTGTAATGTGAATGATAGAAAACAAGTCATACACTCTTAAGGGATTTCTTCTCCATTAACCATTCTGTTACAGCTGGGTCCCAATCACTGACATTGCTTTAGGCTTTATGGTCAACAGAGCTGAATATAAAGGCATAAGATTAATACAGCAATCGGAGACATCCTCATGTGAATAATTCATTTGAAAGGGCAGATAAGAAATGATCTGAATGAAATTAATAGTGCTGATTTAATAACGTTCTTCCAGCGATTCTGGTGACTACATGACAGTGTTTCGGCAGAGGGAGAGCAGGTTCAAAACTCAAAGCCAGATGATTCATCCCCACTCCTCTGGTAGCTGAGTGTGATGGATCATTCTTAAAAGCATCTTTGCTAATCTTCTGCACCTCTTTTTTAGGTTATTCACAGATCAGTGAGTTTTCCGGCTAATCCGGGTTTTGATGCTCCCCTGTCTGTGTACGTGGTATTCATCATATCTTGACAAGTGGAGTCCTTCAGACGACAAATAACCTTCAGTGAGGGGATGTGGAGCAGTAGGTGCACACGGTTATTTTGGATACGTATCACCGTTGAGCATGAACACAGCAGGAGATGTATGGTGTCCTTGTTGACGGAGAGAATGGACCTCTTTCTAGTTGTTCTGAATAATCATGCTGAAGCCCAGCTATGTCTTCGACAACTCAATCAGACGCCGCTCTACCTGTAAAGTGGCTGGGCTGATTTGATTGCCATTTTTATTGGTTGCCCCACCAATAAATCAAAGCAATGGGAACGGTTCTGTGGACGTGACCACTCGTCATTCGCCAGCAGCCTTGGAAACATTGTTTCGGAAGCAGTGTGGCTGTCACTGAAGGTAAATTAGGGCTTTGAAATTTCTCCCCTTCACTAGAAGAGTGCAGAGTTAAATCATCTTGAAAATTGATGTCACCATGGCAAAGTGCTTCACCTATCCCTTGATAGAGCCCCATCATCTTGTGTCAATGTCAGCACTTTTTCCCTTCTTTCTAAAAAGTAGTGTTTCCACATGACACAGTAGCAGAACACCAGAACACTACTGACCTAGTGTAAGGCACCTCTACTCACTGCAGCATGACTGGAAAGTTCTGGGCCACTCTTTGATATAGTACACTACCACGCACAGTAAACATCTATAATTACGGAAATATACTTTATCATGTGAATTAAAAATTCTTTCTATACATTATCATCTGAATTATCTTATGGTTTAATCTCAGTATGCAGAGTACAGTGACCTACATTCCAGTGAGTGCTCTGAAATCCTGGCTGTGAATCATGGCAAACTTTTTTTTTTTTCCAACTGTGTAGCAGCTACACAGGCTACAATTTACAAATGTAAAAGCACAGATCAACATTTTTTAACTTCTTGTAATTCTGATTTTTTCAATTGTGTAGCATTTTTGTTTATTACCAAGTCCTATGCATATTTTATTTTTATTACTCGCCAGTGGCCATTTAAAAATCTAATTCATCAGGCATAAACATCACTAAATATGTGGGGCAGATATGAAAAATCAGAAGCTATGGGAAAAGCAAGGAACTATTGAGATGTCCCTTCCAGCCATGTGTCAAAAGCAGGGACATTAATGATATGCTAAGGGTTGAAAATCACCATCTCGGATACGTCTAAACCAGTAAACTGGTAAACAAGCCGGCCATTAGGAGAAGGGATGATTTGAATCAACAAGGGTGAACAGATATGGAGACTCCCTGCATTAGTGTTAATAGGAATAGATTATGGAAGAATTTTGCGATGTGACCTTCAGTGCACTAATTGAAATAGTATTCAGAGTCAGCAGTGGAGTAATCAAGTTAAACACAGAATCATAAATCATCATGAAAAGCGCTGTCACAACTAAGCCATTAGCCTTCCGCTTTTTTTTCCCCCCCTCACACACCCTCGTGGAAATATCTGCCACAGCGATCTGTAGGTTAATAGGAACAGAAATGGCATTTAAAGTCTATTTGGATCAAATGTACTGTGCGTCTGAAAGTAGAACTTTGCTAATTTGCAGGTAATATGAATTGATGTAGTTAGGGTTAGCGGTACTTCAGACAACACTTATGTTAAGCTGAGCACTACTGACACTTCAAATATATAATTCATATATGGACTTTTCCACAATTTTAATAGTTTACATGTATGCCAGCTTTGGTACCCAAACTGGTCCCTTTGACATTTTGCGTGATATTTAAGCTCTGGTTAAAGAGACTGTGCTGAGAAATAATATTCCTACTGTCACATAGGAGCTCAAGTACGGGTGTACGGTTATGCTTTAAGCCAGTCTTGCCTCTCCAGGACTGGAGTCTAGTTAAGAGAGTCATTACAATGAAAGTGACATAAGAGTACATGACTATCAGGAATGTGGCATTGCGCGATGTAGTATATTCATGAGGCTTCAAGGACAGGACATGCTAATGGAGATGGGCCAAAATAGGAAACCAATACATGTATTGAAATTTATCCCAAACACTTCTGCACAGGTCATACAAGAAACTACAAAGGCGGAGTATCTATTACCTCCTTTTGTGTTTCAGTGTCTTGAGTTTCATACATTTGTTTTCCTAAACATCTGAAATAGCAAGTTTTTCAGTTTGGACATAGAGTCATTTCCTATGTTGAATAGTTTATGTAACTGACACAGAAAAACAAGTTGTATTGTTAACGTTCAGCTTCTTTTGTTGTTTTCTTCTTCTAGCAGCTAGAGTTTACATTAGTGTTATAACAATAACAAAACAGCTCTACTTAATTACTACATGTTAAACAACACCAACAAACACCAACATTTATATTAAAATTATTTATTTTTCAGCCCAGTCTTTAAATGTCATCAAGTTCCTACAGGGAGTTGTTCTACAGGCATTTCCTGATCATAGCTAATGACAGTGACATTGTTCAACTATTTCAGTTGGTCAGAGGTGGACATTCCAGTTTCAGAAAATAAAAGACCTCACCAGGATTTTACTCAAGCATCCTAGATTATGTTGATTCCAGAGATAGTTTTACCTGCAGGCTTGCGCTAATTAGAAAATCCAGGAAGCTTGAGCAAAATCCTGGCGAGGACTTTTACTTTCTGAACCTGGAATGTCCATCTCTGCAGTTGTTTGATGTAGTTGGTCATGAATGGCCAGTATTATCACAGCACACCACAACTCCTACAGGCTTAAGATCTGTCTGCTACAGCAATTTATACTCCCCCCAACAGAAAAAAAATTGATTATCAATAGTTAAATGAATAAACAACAATTATAAATAAATTATTAAAAATATAAATAAAAAAATTATTGCACGCCTATCAGCTAAAACGGCAACAATTTAAAAATGGCAGGAAACTTATCATATGACAAGGTTTACACACAAAAAGTACAATTAAATAAAAAAGGTGCATTTCATTGTATTTCATTAAAGTCTTTAAAGCGCAACTTTTGCAGGTGGAGAGGTGTAGCTGGAGGAAGGTGTAGCGGGAGTGGAAAGGTGTAGTAGCGATAAAAATGTCCTCAGTTGCTTCATCATGAAGTTTAAAATAAAAAAAACAGGAATGATAGGTATGGTGACTTTGTTCATTTACTAAAACTTTTCCTAGTTCAGACTTGTACATCTGAAATGTACAATATGAAATGTTGGGGGTAAGTGTAAACCTATAGCCAAGTATTTATCAGTGAGTCAGTTAACAAGATAACTTGTGCAAAAAAGCAAGTGTCTTTTGCTCTAGCTGGTAAAGTACCACTGAACTTATGAAGAAGGGTGAACATGAAGATACAATGTAATCATTTGTTTTTTTGTGATGTACAGCATCATGCTCTGATATTAGAACTGGATGGTTTGTCAAAGTTTACATCTTTATTAACATCAACAAGTACTTTTTCAGTAAATAGCTGCTTAATTGTTGCAAAGTGAGAAAATTAGATACTAAACAGTCAGTTAGCGTCAGTGAAATGCCTTTCACAGAACAGTAACCAGCACACTTGTCAGAGGCTGATGAGGGGCTGATCTGGAGTACTTACGTGGCATTAATCACATAGCTCGGTCTAATTAAATATGCTTAAAACGTGGCTTTTCCTAAATCTTGCTCAGGTATTGCAGTAATTTTTGACCACCCAAGCCTGGAAGACAAATAATTAGAAGTGCCACACCATTCTGATGAGTGGTGCCAGCATCTCGGAATGACCTTCCCACTGCTAATTAATTCTCATCCCCAGAAAAAAAGACCCTGTTATTGCACATTATTAATTGAGTTCATGAAAAGATGCGCCTGATTAATTTTTGTTGATAATACTTGTCATTCCAAGCGGTGATGATATTCATTTTATGAGCTTTTGTTTTACTGTTTTTCAAAGTTGATCTAAGTCATCTGTGGAGTGATTAATATGTTCTAACGGCAGTGTGAGCTGGACACAGAGAGCTCGTTCAATTTGACGGTAATTAGGAATGTGTTATTTCTCTTCGAGAGGAGTCACCGGACGCCAGATATTGCTGATGTACTGGTGTTCGTCATGGGGCACATTCAGTGTGGTGTTCGGCAGAGGCGACATCATTTACAACACACTTGCCTTGTCTCTAAGGCAACCCAGGTTCAAAGGCCTTTGTTTGCATATGACAGACAACTTTTGAGAGGAACATTATGCAACATGAGTTTTCGAGTTTCTCTAAGCTGCCTTCCAATATCGTAAGCACGGAATGACACTTCTAGAAATGTCAGCGTTCTCCACAGGTCTCTCTCAAAAGGAAACAGCCTCCACACGCAGAAGGGCTGCTGTTCTACGATAAGGTAGAGTGGAAAAATTCACTGTGGAAAAACCATTCAGAAGTGATAATAATATGCATGCCCACAATAACAGAAGAAGTACAGCAAACGTTCAAACACCATTAACAGAAGTACACCAAACGTTCAAACACCATTAACAGAAGTACACCAAACGTTCAAAC
>JAOYMR010000023.1:7471131-7493631 GCA_025802075.1 Tenebrosternarchus preto
TATGAGCAGGCTATTGTTTACATATAACTTTTCTAACTTGAAAGACATTCACAACTATCTGCAAATGCGTCTGAACAATTTGTGAGTACAAGACGCTAAAACATACCACAACACAGAGGTTAGCTAATGCATTTCCACAACTTCCCTTAGTTTTACTAAGTGTTCTGTTCCTACAATAAAAAAGGAACTGAAACTAGGCTGCACTGCAGCAGAGGAGAGGTGTGGCACGGAAGTGCTGGGCACTGTTCACCACTTAACCTGAGTACGGTGGCCTGTTAGGGACCCTCCTCCACTGGAGGAAAACATATGGCTGTTGCATCTGTTTTCTGAGGACTACATTCCCAAGACTCAGTCAGACAAAGAAGCTGTCCCCATTTTGACATGCAGTACGTGTTCCAGACTGTATGCGCGGGCAATTAAACATCATTAATTAAAATAAGTGTAGCATGCTATTGTTTTGAGCTGCTGGTGGTGGAAATTCTGCAGGGCATCACTGTCTGCACCTTTCAGGGTCATAGATTAAACTTGGCACACTGGAGACTCAAAAGGACAAAAGCTCTGTCTCCTTTCCAGTTGTTGTTAACTGTAGATGGTGACGTTTTTTGCATTCATGAACAATTTCCTGGCCATTATTTATCTAGGAGACAATTGTCCTTTTAGACGCACTGGACTCAGCACCTACAACTAATCATTCACCTGAACAAATTTACTATAATACACATATTAGATGTTTTTCTGTTTGAAAAAAAAGTTGGTGTAAGAATTCAAACAAGCACCGCACGTCGTAAAGAACATCCAGGGTTCTGTGAGCACCTAATGGACCCCAGGAAGGTTTCATCACAAGTGCATTTTCACTGAAGAAACTCTAAGAAGCATTTTGTCTTCCTTTAAAATATGTATGGTTTAATCTTAAGAACAGTTGAGCTTTGGAAACACACATTAACCTTTTTGCCTGCCAAAGACAGCGAGACATGTGGCGAATTATATGGGTAAACACTGGCTATTAGTTTGTCCATCTGTTTCTGTACACATATAGGAGCTTTGTGTACAGCCATCCGGATTTTGCCTTTCAGCACCACCCCCTGGTAAAACAAACAAGGAAGAACCGACAATAAAAATAAAAAAAATAAAAACTCTCTGAACGTTCTTTACTGCAACCTGACGGCCATGTTGGGAGTGCAGCCCGTATCGTCCTGAACCATTCGATCATCTGTAATTGTGATCACACGGCCCCTCTCAAAACAACCACTGCTAATGCAATCTAATTCTAGACTTTAAAAGAGTGAATGGAAATCCCATTCCTGGGAGCTCTTAAATAAACAATGGATAATGTGCAGCATTTCTCCTATCAGTAACCTTCTATCCTGCGGGGACAAGGTTAACATCGGCGCTCTGTGAAACGGTGCTCCCAAAATAACAATCCCAAAGCTCACTAAACAACACAATCAGAGCCGGCCGGCACACGCTCATTGTTGAATTCGCTCGTTTTTATCACAGATATCTCCCTGTGCATTTCTTATCTTTGACCCCCAGCTTGTCGCTTTGTTGTAGCTTCCTTTTCGATGCCTGGTGACCTTGAGAGCGGTTGTCATTAAACCCTGACCCATCTGATGATCCTCTCATGTGAAATGCATATGTCAAGGGAGGGGGGGGGGTACTGTTCTGTGTAGTAGGGGTGAGGCAGAGTGCTTACAAAAATATGACTTGACACACTTTATCAAATGGGGAAAGATGAAGACAAAACAGCTGCTGCTGCTGTCGTAAGCAATCTGGCTGTGATTGAATAAAAGTGTCAAGAAAGGGGCCGCTTGATGGTCTTTTGTTGTCTCCCATACTGCTTGATGTTGCTTTGAGCTGTCGGGGGTGGGTGGGGGGAGTCACAGCTGTGTGATTTATCAATACTAGAGTGACCTTGCAGCCAGTGGTGGAGGTGCCCACAGCGCCCCCCGGAGTCACGTGAGCTGAATGCTGTGGACGTGGCCCTGTGGCAGGAACGGACGTGGCCTGCGCTGCGCTTGATGACATGGCAGTTGCATTCATTTGCAGACCTAACAGATCTAAACAGATGATCTAAATAGATGATCTAAACAGATCTCTCTATAATCTGAATTTCTAGTGTTTCTGATGATAAATTACATTTCATATGAGTCACACTGACAGACAGAGACAGATAGATACATGGCAAATCCACTGGAGCACTTCTTTTTTAAAAGTCTCTCCAGTCTCTCCAGTGTGGTTGTGTATGAAAACCAACACTAATATTCACCGAAACGTCAACTAAGCTAAAAAGTTTATGCAAAGTAATTTGAAGTTGTTGTTATAGCCTTGTTGTTAAGATGTCTGTGCGTTTCTTTGAGATGTTTTCCAACAAGCTCTTCATTAAAATCAGCATGGTTTTTTCCCCACTTTTTGTTTTTTTCTGAAGACGAACACACTGTTGTGATGAAGCAGATGTTATATTACAGGCTGGCACGTTCATTACTCTCATAAACCCATCTGTGGAATAGCTTTTTATGCAAATTCTCAGAGAATCTGCATAAATAAAGTCCTAATTAATACCTTTGAACAAACCTCCAGACTCTTTGATTCTAAAGTGCTCTTAATTATTAAAAACAGGTAAAACTCACAAATGGATGACATTCAAGAAACACAGCAAGTTTTGTTCTGCAATGAATATAAAGAAGGAGAAAACAGGTTCCTCATCAAAGAAAGCTGTAATAATTTCCCCCCACTATTCCATAGCCGAATGTTGATGTCTTTATCTGAGGAAAATTAGGCCTTGCCCATGTATCGGGAAATATGTGTGAATGTGGTGGCATGTTTTTACTGCAGACAGTGCATTACTGAATATTTGTAAAATTAATTACCAAGATGGCCTTTAGTCAGAAAAAAAAACCTCAAGTGTAGTAAAAGGATCCAAGACCAAAACCTCGCTGCCCGTGCTGCAACAGCTCTCATTTCTGAGCCACTTGTTCTTTCTCTCTGGATATGTGAAGCATACACTGAAGCAGGCGCCTTTGGACTGTTCCATGATTGACAGGTCAATCTTTCAACGGACTGCTGATCACTTTAATCATGAAGGTGCCCCTTTGTTCAGACTTTATTGACCTCTGAAGCGCAGCACAGCTTGTTCTCATTATAATGCTCATCGTCTGTTTTTTGGGTTTTTTTTTGGAGTTTATCTACGTTTCTTCTGTCAGTAGCTAATACTGCTGATCAGCTAATTGATTACCAAAATAAATAAATAAATAAAAAGGGATGGGATATGAGCAGAGCAAGTCGAACAGAGACAGCCGGAGAGAAGGGAGAGGCTATAGCAGGCTAATAGAGACAGCTATGTCAGATGATTAGTGGGTCTGTTCTGAAAGAATCTAGGCAATGAGTGTGGAGGAGGGGCTGAGAACAGATCAGGTAATGATTAAGAATGCGCCTGCCAAGGCTCCTCTCATATCCTTTAAAGGACTTCTGGGGTCGAATGTATCATGCAATATTTAGTTACACGTTTTCACATCTAATAGATGACTGGGATTCATAGACCATGCAAAAAAAATCCCCCAATACTTTTAAATATCCACTAAACATACAGAGACAATGTTTCACAAGGCGTGTTTCACATCTCTATTTGTCCCTCCCATACAAAAAGCCATTTTACACATTCAAGAAGAGCTGTGTTTGAGTTCACGCCACGACACCGTTCTACATCCCCACCCAGGATGAAAACGTCTTGACCTCGTACGTTCCACAGATGTGGTTTTCCTCTACAGCTTCAGCCGCTCTCACAGGTGAAGTATGGATTATTCAGCTCAATGTTGCTCTTGTTTGATGTTACACTCTTGCTGATATTTTCCAGCTTTGAATGAGATGTTTGTGAAGTATGAGACTGTTAATGACCAATGGATCTCACGTTACAGAGTTTATTACTAAATCTATTCTACACACACTTTAAATATCACATTATATGCACATTTTGCGTTTTGCAATGACTTAACCTGATGAGGTTAAGTCATTAGAAAAATACAATTCTGTTCTGCAGGTCCAGAGTTTTATGACAAGCAGATTTGAGAAACCATTTCAATATGGGTGTAATGCTTTTAAAACACCCACTTCTGAAAGCTCAGTAATCATTGGTATTTACTTATGGAGCTCAATCTCCTTTTCAAAGTGTGCGTTCATGTTACACTCGCAAGATTCAGATTTAGCACCACAAAAAAAGTAATCCGCTTTATAAAAAGAAGCCCACTCACTGGGTGACTGGGTTTACGGCTGCATTATGTCCATAAGGATGATGTTTTTTTATGTTCCTAAGGTTGATGGGATTTTTTCTCACAATGACTAAAACAAATAGAGTAAGTTCATGACTTTATTTCCAGTTAAGCAACCTGTTAAACTAGCCTTGTAAAAGTTTCCCAAGGCCTGGTCATCAGTATACTAGAGGAGAAACCTCAACGACTGCAGCAAAGCGCCTTTGTTCTACTGAATTGGCTACACAGACATGTGAGAACCTATATCTTTTTTTTTCCCTTCCACAACTCAGCATTTAAGTAGCTGAACCCTTCAAATTTGTTTTTCTCTCTCTCCCTCTCTACCCGAAACAACGGCCGTCCTGTCCACCGAAGCACCTGGGAGGCATGGACCCTGCGATGAATTTTTCTGTGACCCGGCGTGTCTCGGCCCAGTCAATAGGCAATTATTCCCAGTGAAGACACGGCACTGTCCACATCAAACGTTCCACATTCCTCAGGCAGATTAGCCAAAATTATGTTTTATTATTTGGCTTCTCTGCATGAATCGAACTCTATCTAGCTTGCATGGTGATGAAATTTGAGTCAGTTTAAATGGCAGTGACATGTTTGGAGTCTGGATAATGCTTATGAAAGGGCCAGAGGCAGGAGCAGATTAATAACTGAACGCTGAACACTGAATGCTTCGCACTGATATTATCCCTTGGTCTCCTTGTAAAAAGCCTGTCAAGAGGTTAAATTAAATTAAATTGCTATAATAAATGTTTGGTTTCTGCCAGGCAGTATCACTGAAAATCAAACAAACAGGAGGACATCAGAGAGGGAAGAATGATCAGGCAAAGGGAATGGAGTGGGGGGGCTTGTAGGCAAGTGTTTGTACATTACAAACTGAGTTGTATCCCCTTCAACATCAATTATAATGGGGACTTGAAAAACAATTACATTGATGCATGCTTTTGGAGTTACTGTAATTAAATTATTCCATTTAATTAACAAATTACATTGAACTTTTCCACCGAGAGTGGTATTAGCCTCATCTGCTGCTTTACAAAAAAGTGCAAAAATAATACTCTGAAAATGATCACTAGGAAGTAACACCATGGTGGACTAGAGGCAGCAGAAAAGCTCTCTGAGTGGGTAACAGCTTTTGTTCAGCGTGACATTCAAGTGATAATTGGGTAAAACTTTTTTCATATCCAGTTTCATAATCATGTGTTCTGCAGTCACCTTTATCAACTTCCTGGTAATGCTGTGTCTTTGTTTGACTTCTGCTCCCAAACACACTGAAAAGTGGAGCATGCTGAAAACTGTCAAATAAATAGCTACACAGATGGCTTTTAAACTGACATCCATTCCATATTAGCTGTTGAGCAAAAGAATAAATTTGTAACAAAGTGCAGACGAGTACTACAGAACTACAGATATCTTAGGGCATTTAAGAATGAGTTTCTTTTGGACCTATGTTTTAAAAGACCATGATATATTAGACTACTGAATAGATCTATATTATAAATAAGTAAAATAATCCAATTTGCACAAATTAGTTTGTACTATGTTTGTCTAGTTAATGATCAAAATATGCACAGATTAAATACAACAATAAGTCACAATACTGTGAAACGGTCGTCAACAAATAATTATTAGGACTCGTTTTGGGCGACACAAGATCTCTTTGACAAATAAACAGTGCCACCTAGTGGTCACAAAGTGCAACAGCTTTGTGCAAGCTGGATATGGTGGTGAATGAAATATGCAAGAATGTCTGTAGCCTTAATTTTGCAACTTAACACACAGAACAAGGTTAAAGCATTCCTAGGTTCTCATCTGGCCATCTGTAAACATATTTCTTGTTTGTAACATTCCTCTTTTACTAGGTAAATCATAAAGGTAAGCAAAATAAATAAAATAAAAAATTACTGCATAGCATAGAATTTCAGAACATATAAAGAAATAAGTCCTTGGGGAAACCTCAAGTGTAGCATAAAAACTGGGACAGAGACTGTGGTGTGTACACACACACACACAAACACACACACAAATACACACACACACACATACTCACATGCACGCACGCACACACACAAGCACACATGCACACACACGCACACACAATAAACACCCAATCAGGCAGTATATAAAGTGTGTTTCTACAAATATAGGTCTGCTACATTGGAATATTACCAAACACTGGGCCTAATGAAATACCAGCCCAGTATTCTTTTTGCAGTGGTTTACATTGGAACCTACCAATCTCGTGACCTTAACCTGGCATACAACCCTGGCACTACAGTATACTGTACTGAGCCCACACAGACTAAACAGACACAATGTAAATAAAGTACCTGCTATACTTACAAATGTTAGCTAGTCAGAAATCATAAATACCACAAAGGAATACCCTACCAAAAACAACCATTTTCTCAGTGCAGGTATACCTGTTATTAGCTAGCCTGTCTTTACCCGTTTTTGTCTTTGCTGTGGGCTAATGTGAGCGTGCTACATGGACTTGTTAGTCCTCCTTTCCGTTTTGTTCTGAAGATCCTGAAGCAGTATTCACTTACACCTCAGGGCTATAACAGACTCTACACCACTGATTCACATGCTTTAAAGCCGATGCGTTGGATAACCCTTTGTTTCGCTAACACTTGATGTCACTTAGACACAACACATGTAATCTGTGCATCGAGTTGAGCTGAAGATGTGAACAGTCGATATAGCACATTCCTACAGCCTATACAGCTGTGAGGGTATTTAAGCCCACTTTGAATTAACAAAATGTACTAATTAAATGTTTGCGTTAAATCCCTTTTACAGACATATAACTGGAATATATAACATGTATATTGTTCAAAAGACAGTTAAGACTCTTTCTCACTCCCTTTTTTCTCACTCATACACGTTAATAAAAAAAAAAACAGTCATGTTAAATGCCAACAAACCTGAAATGTCACAGCTAATAACCCTGTAATTAAACCTGCCCTTAATCCTATTGACATTTAGTTTCTCCATTCCTCTGATGTTGCAACTTTTTTCAGTTAATTCACTGATAGCCCCAACAACTTGTTTTTTTTTCTAGGATGTTTTATTTTCTTGTTGGTTTTTTTTGTTGTTGTTGTTTTGAGTAGGGGAGGGGGGACTAGTAGAATCCCATTAAACATTAACCTACTGTCCCAGAAAGAAAAGCAGTCTGACAGAGATGTGTGCAGGCACCACATAGCCATGCAGGCAGAAAGCAAAGAGCTGAAAACATCAACGTTCTTGCTGCACAAACGGTGGGCAAGGAGAGTTGAATCAACTGAAAACAAAACGTGTCCTAGAAAGGATATGAATGGAGCTGTTAAATTTAAAATGATTAAATTAGGCCTCCTTCTAACCATGTTAGGACTAATCCTAACATTTAGACTTCATCTTGAGCTCAGTTAGACGTGAAACAAAGAGGAATGTACAAATGAACTGTTTTACGTTAAAACAGAGCATTTCAGAGCATTTACTGAAAACTGTGGCTTAATTTGTGATGTAATCCCCCTTTCAATTCAGGAATAACATTAGTCTCTTTCGCTAGCTGTTGAACTCACAAACATGTTGGTGTTTTGTAGCTGTTCTCAGTGATACCAGGCATGATGTTGGCCAGGTTTTACGTGCCCCTCCACGTCAGGTTCACCTTATTTGTCCGTGCTGACGTTGACTCTCTGTGGCAGACACATTCTCCACATGCCCTCCGATCTGCCGTGCAGTTGTTGGTTTTTTTTTTAGGGTTTCCACGGTGGTGTTACAGCCTGCTCGGATCTGCGGACGCCTGTGTGCCAAGACGGACAGATGCTGCATGGCTGCTGTGATCCTCGAAGGCCGAAGAGAGTGGCAGAAATGTCTCCCCTCTGTCACTCACTCAGCACGTAGCTGGGTGTCGTGGGGTAGAACTGGCCTGTACTCAACACTTGGCTCTAGCAACTGAACTCATGAAGCTTGGTACACAGTATAGCTTAATATACATGGAATAGCTAGAGCATAGATTAATGATTAGAGCTGGAGCTAGAGCATAGATTGGTGGCTAGAGCTGTAACTAGAGCATATATTTATGAACACAGAACAACTGTAGCCTTCGTGGTGTTAGTATTTTTACTGTAATGTTAATATTTGTCATTAATATCTTGGAACTCGTTCAGCTTCAGGTTTGTTCCATTCTGCTCAGTGCCATTATTTCTTGTAACCAATAAACATGAGGAAATGCCTAAAAAATGCTTGTTAATATTGAGTAACCCTTGTTTCAGGAATGACATTTGAAATTGGTCACTTTTTAAGTTCTTTTAGTATAATTATATCTGAGGACAAACCCATAAACCAGTCTGGCATGAGTTTTTGTGCCTCAAAATGACGCGTGTTTCTAGCAAACTTGCTATTTGCTATTCAGAGACATTAACCAACCAGGACTGTACATGTTCTAATCTGAATAACAGAAGTGGCTTTGACTCAACACTGCAATTAATTTCTTTCAGTAAATGAAAATGACCTGTTAACTGAAACTTTCTTCGTTTTTGATTAAGAGATCCGGACTAAATGTCCACTCGACTGTGAATGTATTAATACCTAAACCAGTATGAGGACAACCATATACGAAATACTGGAGGGCTTTACGTGTGAGCTATAGCACGAGGCAGTCAAAACGAATAAAATCACAACCGCTGGTCACAATATTTGTCATACACTGCCTCCCTTTCAGTATTTGTCTACAAAAAATGTTCTCTCCAACCAGCATAGTATGATACTTAACAGTGTCGTCTTGTGCTATTTTCATCTAACATTCTGAAAATGCCTCCCTGGCAGTGTCTTCGCCTGCTTCACCACTTCCCCTGGCATGCTGGCATAAAGCACGCAGTGCTCACGAACAGCTGTAGAGCAGTCAAGCAGATTTGCATAGCAGCACATATGGCCCAAGGGAGACGACCGGAGAGCTGAAGTTACTCACGTTCGCCTATGAAACACCGTGAATCTGTAATGAAAATACGTTCAGTCTCGTTGTGCGTCCCAGACTAGGCTGGGTCTATGTGTGGTTGCCCATGGCTGCTGCCCACGGACTGCTGAGAGGACAGAGCTTGGCGTCGTTCTGTTACTTGGGGAAGAAAGTTGAAATTTGAAATTTGAATTAAGTTGGGTAGGTGTGAGACGGGGGAAATACGCCAATTACAGTTATTGGTGTTGAGTCGTGGTAATGACTATTTATTTGTTTTGCAAGGACAATAATGAGCTTGGGGTTAGTACAATATTCCTTATCACGCACATGTAAACAAGCTATTTGAAAACAGGACCGAATTATTACATTCGCGAATACTCAGCCCCGCCCCATCTTGAAGCATTGAAATGAGGCAGTTGCGTAATTTGTCATGTCAAACGCGAGAAGCGCTTGACAGCTATCCTTGCTCTTCTAGTTTGCAGCCGCATATTTGATGACTTGAGCTCGATCAATTTTGGCAAAGGACAGCGTTTATGGCTACCGCTTTGTTGAGGAGAAGCGCGGGTTATATTCAAGGTCTAGAGGAGTCGTCTAACACACCTTTCACAGTGGCCGAGGGAGACGTTTTTAGCCTTCAAGACTGTATTACAGGGAGGAGTAGATTTAATGCCACCCCATCAAGCGACCAGATTCTGGTATGGTAATCTATCGCATGTCGGATTTTAAAGCTTGGTTAAATATTGATTCTATCAGTAAATATGTTTGACTGCGTGTCCTACCGATGCTTGTATTCTAATAAAAGATATGCTCACAGCCTATATTTTGCGTAATGGCCTGCATAAATAGCTCATATATTCGCGCGGGTAATGATAACGCTGCCGATGTTCGTTGTTGTTGTTGTTGTTGTATATATATATATATAAACTAAGTTTATGTTTGTGTTCAGAAATAGATGTAGCTGTAGCTTTTTTTTTTTTTTTAGCACGAAACGGTCCCTCACGACAAACGGGACATGCTGAGTTTATTATGGTGAACCCCGCAGTTACGCTGACCTTAATCTGAAAACTCGCGCGAGCTATCCGTAACAGCGGAGCAGCTGTAAGAGCTAAATTCAGACGTAGATTTTCGTGGTTTCTACTTGCCAATGAAAGAGCTTTCGGAAGATTGCATCCGTGAAAACAAGCAAGCACTGGCAAACCTTCAACCATCGTCCTACCAGTGTAGAGATGCGTGTAAAGATTCATCCATGTTAACCACAGAAATTGCTACAATTCTAAGACATTTCTGAAGCATTTCTCTGTTTAGAATACAATTAGTAGATGTGTATAGTTGTATTACAGCCTAATTTGTTTCGTTCAACCGTTGTAGTGGAGTGCATTTTGTTACGGCATTAAATACTTTTGAGGGCCTTGTGCGGCGAAAGATGTCTACCGCTTTGTTGTCACTCTCAGATGTCAACAGTATTGTTTATTTTTAGGTCAGTTTAAAATTTTCTTCAAATGTCATTCATAGTGAGACCACTAGCAATTTAGTTTGTTAAGTGAACTCTTGTATCGTTAACCATTCCGCAGTTGTTCAGCAGTTGTTCTTTCAGCAGTTGTGAATGAAAATGTTACAAAGTCTTTATTTTTCCCTCAGATGGACAAATATCTGCCACCTCAGTTCCAGACAGTGTCAGAGCACAAGAAGTTCAGCCAGGAGGGCTTCCTGACAATGGACCAAAGTTCTCCCTACAGCATCAACATGAACGTCTTTCTTCCCGATGTCACCTATCTGCGGACGGGCCTCTGTCGGCCCGCCAGGCCCGCAGAACCCCAGCTGAAGGCAGAACCGATGCACTCCCTTAGCTACCCAAGTTGCCCCCGCACCGTCACCGGAGGCCCACCTCCATCTGACTACACGCACCTCTTCAGCCCGCCTGCGGGACAGGGCGCCACAGCTTTCATCAAGCAGGAGACGCCCCCGCTCGACTTCCAGGACGTCCCGTTGTTCCAGCTGCTGAACTCAGACATGGATCCCACAGCCACCCACCCATTCGCCGAGCCCCCCGGTGGCACCTGTTCCTCCGTGCCGGCATACGGCAGTGTGCACTCGCCCGCTGCCCCCATCATAGGACGGGTCGCGGCCGAGGTACCGGGCGGGCCCCCCTCCGCCGGTCCCTTTGGTCAGCGGCAGCAGCAGAAAGCAGCCTACCTCCCCCCTTCCCCGCCCAGCTCAGAGCCCGGAAGCCCAGACAGGAGGAAAGAGCTCATGCACAACCTGTCGCCACCTCCCTCCTACGCTGCCAGCATGGCATCTAAACTGGCAGGGCCGGCATTAGGCCCTGGAGCTTCCATGCCGGTACAAACACAAGCCATGCCTGCTAGGTACAACCGCAGAAACAATCCAGATCTAGACAAGAGGAGGATACATCACTGTGATGTCCCAGGTGAGCCATGAAGAGTTGTCAGGCAAACATCTGAGAAGAAAGTGCATTTGCTTTCAGGTCCTGTCAAACTAGGCGTCAGAATGAGCTCTGTTTACTTCTCACAGCACTCATTGCCTTCAGGATGGACACCAAGCATTTAACTCAGAATTTTAGGAACGTCAACGAGATAGCATACAGTTACTTATTAGAAGCAATCATGAGATCAGCTCCTCAGTTGAAAATAGGTGAAAGCTATTGTTAACTTGACAGGGTGATCATCACCGTCACACTGGAGATGTTTCCGGTAAAAAAAAAATTAAGAGATTTTATGTATATCATAAAAACGTCAGGTTTTTCTGTGTTGAGGTTAAACAAATCCATGATATGTGGCCTATCGCACAAACCTGCCATCTCCATTTTACTGTCACCGTGTCACGTTAGATGCTTTATGGTTCATGTCTTGTTATGATTGCACTAAAATAGCGTTATGGTGATAATCACAAGACTACATACCCGGTGTTAATATGTCATGGCACAACACTTCTGCATGAGGTAATCGTCATTGTCTCAGAGTGAGCAAGTGTCCTGGAGCTGAAAGAGAACAGAGCAATTATCATTAATATTAGAGCTTCTCTCTCTCCATAACATGATCACTCAAGTTTGAGCTGATGAGCAAGTCAGAGCTAGCCTGTCTTAGGTAATTATAGTTACACAACGCCATCTGCTCACTAACATTTACTGCATTCTTTTGCGTTAGGGTGTAAGAAAGTCTACACCAAGTCCTCCCATTTGAAGGCCCATTTGCGGACTCACACAGGTAAAGATTTTGATTGTGAATGTTTCAAAAGGCCTCTTCTGGCGGGCCACCATCTTATTTTGGAGTGTACTCGTTATGTTGCCAGGCAGAAGCATGCACAGGCATGCGCTTGTGTTGTGAATGCTCTCTGAACTGAATCCTCTCTTACACTTCCTCCTGTTGAGCTAAGCAAGTTAAAATGACCAAGTGCAAAGAACCTGTGATCTTCCCTCCATACCTTGATATGTCCATTTGTCCCCTATTTTCTACGTAAGGGGATCTTGAGAGACAGCGAGGCACTTGCCCCATGTCCTCTGTAACCGAATCGCTTCGTGTTTTATTTCAGGCGAGAAGCCGTACAAATGCTCATGGGAGGGCTGTGACTGGCGCTTCGCCCGCTCCGACGAGCTGACGCGCCACTTCAGGAAGCACACGGGGGCCAAACCCTTCCACTGTGCCGTGTGCAGCCGCAGCTTCTCCCGCTCGGATCACCTGGCCCTGCACATGAAGAGACACCAGAGCTAGAGACCGGCAGCCCAGACCCCACCACACCCCACACCCCCCCCCGGCGCGCCCAGCCCGGTGTCCCCAGCTGCCCAGCAGCGCTCGCCCCTGTTTATGTTGGTAGATCCATTGGTACGGTGCTTCTACTTCGGTTTTGACAGTTCAGGAGGCGGGTAGGGGCAAACCGTGCTGGCAGTAGGCCTACAACCCCGCGGGACATAACAGCAGCTAAGCCATCTGAACAACCGGGAGTTTTGTCATCAGCTGTTTTTGTTTTGTGTTGTGTGTTCGTCACGAAAGTACTTTCAATGTGCCTTTTCCATTTTAACGAACACACAAACCACCTCCCATGTGAATAAGCTCTCAAATCCGTTGCACCTTACGGTTAATTTCACTGTTGTTCCAGTTAGATTAAAATAACTTTAACACTAAATTAATGTTAAGCTAAGGAGGAGATCTTGCTTTTAATTTCCAAGTTGAGGCTTGTTCTGTACTGAACAAAACAGGTGTAGTTAGAAGAATGTTAAGCAGAAATTTAAATTCAATAAAAAAACTCTTTTTGAAAGAGCAACTTAATTGGAAACAGTGTTTTGTATCAACATCTGGCTAAATAAAGTATCAGACCTTTAAATACCAAAGAAAAAAACAATAAAGAAGTCAATTTGGCTGTGGTCACAATTAAAGTTTGGGAAGTTTCGTTTTTTTCTAAGAGGAGGTTACATTTATTCTAAATTAAAGAACATTACAGAAACTGACAAAACTCCCAGTCACTTCAAATGAACAGTGCTTATAAATGCTGCATTTCATGGTAAATCTACTGATGTAGTGATCTCTATGGTGGACTCTTTATGGTGGATGAAATATATGATCGGAAACATTTTATTTGGGACATTGATAGCTTTAAGTGTAAATATTGTAATTCCTTTAGTCTGTATTATTTATTTTTTGAGATTAGTGTTTTTATACTTTGTAAAATACTTCTCTATGCACACATAAAATGTGACTAGAGGTATGGGAATGATGGTTTTAATTATTGAAAGAAATCTTATGCTTCAAATCACTTGAGAACAAAATTGCCTTCAGATATTAGAGATATTAGCTACAGCAGATAATTCCTCAGTTTGTAATTGTAAGGCTTATAGAGTGTTTTGTGTGTACTGTACGTGTGGTCTTATAAACCTTTCCACTGCATTAATCAAGTGTTTCTGCTTTCTTTCTTAAATGCAGTACAGTAAATGATTAAAAGCAAATCTCCACTGTCGATGTAAAGATCTGATTTCATAGAGTAACCCTAACTGTATGAGCACTAAACAAGTTTTTTGATACTAACTTATTCTTGAGCTTTTTCCCCCAAACAACCACAGTGTACATGACGTATCGATCACAGGATTTCTACAAAGTTTATGGTTCCTCCCTTGTTTTACAAGTTAAACTGGCAAGTCCTCACACTCTGTGCCAAGCCACAGGCTTAGATGAATAGCACTAGGTGTGGCACAATTACAGTGTAATTGAAATAAACTGATACATCTGGCATTAGTGATCTATTGAAAATGCAAAGATATTTTACATGAGTAATTGGGTGTTGCTTTATGTGCCACTGTAGGACTTTATTTATTTAACAGTAAAAATATGTACCAAAGTAAACAGTGGCAACCTGTAGTGACATATGTACAGTCCTGACCCTCATGTGTGTCATTACTTACCATGGAACAAGGTAGCAGGAAAGAGAAGCTTGGGTTTCAGGCTATGAGGTTTCTGTGAGGATTCTGCTCCCATCACAGGCAGTGAAGCTTGTCCCGAGCAATGAATAACTTTTCCTGTTCGTCAAGAATGGAAAGGAATTTGTTGCAACTACAGGCCAAAAGTAGTGATTCTCTCATGATCCTCTGGTGATCCTTGCGTGATTCTCTAGTGATATTTTAAAGCTTTATCGGAACCACTGAAAGGGGAAAGAACAGTGAAATTTTCTATAGAGAGAATGTTTTGGCCTCCATAACCATGGGATCTCTCTGCAGTCCAGCCCCAGTGGAATGAACCTGACCCCTCATTGAGAAAAGCCAGTTTCACTAGTAAAAGGACATCTAGAAGTAATTATGGCTTTGAACAAAAAAATACCAGCACCATACCTGAGGACACTTCATGAAAGCATGTTCACATTTTAGTGAATTCAGAAACAAAGTAAAAATAGTTGAAATCCATTCAGCTTATGCTAATGAACATACCAGTGTCTATTATTACTCGAGAATGCAATTTGTTTTATTTTTACAAAGTTATTGTTGCTTCAAAATGTTTTGCCTCTAGTATAGATATTTATCCATGTATGTGAAATGACCAGTTTCGCCCTGACATTGTCATTGTAGTCTGTGGTTATTATTGTTAACATAGAGACAGATCTTTTTATAGCCAAACATATTTTACCATTGAAAAGAACAATGGAGAAAACTACAGTCTACCTTTCTGCTTTGTTTGTTTAAATGAGCTTGTGAAGATCATCTTGCCTGGTTCTAGTGTACAGAAAGGGGCTTCAACTGGTAAACAAAAAGAAACATTTGTGGATTGCTGTCTAAAGCCCTTCAAACGCAGTGTAGGGTAGTTGCTCCGAGCAGGTTTTACTGTCTTGTATATCATGCCACACCCAGTCTCTTGTGAAAGTAACAATGTTTTCTAAGAACTTTATTTATACAGCAAGGCCATTTAGAAAGTGTAGTCATCAGTTTACTCAGAGAGAGCTGCTCATTATTGATGGAACTTTCCCCATAGACTCAAAGCTGGAAGTGGAAACCCTTGTAAATCAGATGCATGTTTTCCATACAAAATGCAACTTTATTAACTTTCATGCCTCCGATTAGATTATTATACAGGTGTAATGTTAAAACTCAATTTTAATTCACAGCTCAATCTTGAGAAATAAAAACCTACAGAGAAAAGTGAAAGCACTATTTAGACACCTTTTGGAGAACTAAAATAAAGAAGAAAACACTTATTCTTTCAACCTTTGAAACGATTGAGACAAGACATCCTCTGATAGGATTCAGTGTGAACGGACTCCCTTTGAAGCATAGCAGGCCAAAATGTCACAACTGTGCAGTAGAATGAAAAGCTCTGAATATATGTACAACACACACACACTATACATAAATACAAGAACAATAATCACGGAATATCAGGGAAAAGAAAAATCTGGAAACAAAGGCATTGAAGTAAATACTTAGATCGCAAAGAACTTAAACGTGTTTGATATTGAAAGAAGAAGCAATATTGTACAGACTAATCCAAACACAAACCAGAAACTGGAAAAAAAACAAAAACTTCACAGAGGAATTACCCTAGGCTGACGTGGCCCTACACTTCATGCCTAAAGTCTCCATGAGAACTTCTCCAGGAGAACCACAGGCACCAAATACTAGTCATGAAGGAGAGCCGATGCATCAAAACTGCGGAAAACCGGGTTTATATATCTGTGCCATGTAAAAGGAAAATCCAAATAAAGAAAAACTGTGTCAATATGATACTGTAATTAGCAGTATATGATTCCAAATCTGTGACCTCCACAGAAGACACGTACAGCATCGCTCAGTGAAGTGATAAACGTGTGGGTGTTCACAGCTTTAGCTTAAGATGTTGTCTGCAAACAATCCACAAGGCTCAGTGCATTAGAAATAGGCTTTGTAGTTTGTACTGTACATTGTGTCTGGGTTTGAATGTTTATTAGTAGAGGATGCACTTTTATCATTTTTAGGGCATCATTTTCTTGCCTTTCTCTATGTGCACTATTTAATATATGTGTGTAAGTAATTCATAAAGTAGGCACACTCTTCATTATTGCATAACTTTGACCCTGTTTGCCATTACAAAATTATGCCACAAAAAATGTGAGAATGCCGGAGCAGGAAGTAATACTTCGTTTATAATTTTACCAATACTCTCATTAACTAATACAGGAACTGAGGATAAAGTTTAAAACCATCATTGTCTCTTTAAACCAAATTAATAACGTCAAATAACTGATTGTGCATATGTGCTGTGCAGGAGCTGAAATAATGCCAAATTGAATTATAATTAATATCAGTATATGCTGAGAAAGTCTTGTTTGAGAGAAAAAGAAGATTAAAATAGAAAGAAGGGGGAAAAGGTCAGTGGCTCTCGAGTACTGTTTGGAGAACAGTCCTTAGACTGATCTGTGTTTCTTTCTATCGCATTTAGCAAAGTACCGCTGTTCTAAAAGGCAAAGTAACGGAGGTTACGTGCTCACCACTGAGGCAGCTGGTCTGGAACGCCGCGGCAGGGCCACAGCTGTGAGCCACACTGGATTGTTTCTTCACATCATTAGCAATCATAAAGGATAAGAGCATTTAAGAGGAATCTGTCATAAACACTCGATCATTCAGCCGCATTGTACACTCTGTAACAACAGGTAAAAGGAGGTCTTTGAAAAAAATCTGCATATGTATAAAGGTAATCCCTTGTATTAAAAAAATCAAACAAAAAGCCCCATTCTCAATAGGTATTTACAGCCTGGAAAACTGCGTAATAACTTTCACTTTCACATATATTACAACATTTTAAAAGATTTCTTTGTACAGAAAATAGTAATATGCAGATGAAGTGTCTCACATTGCAGACATTTCTCAAAAATACAGTATAAGATGATACGATACACTGATGATTAATGTTATGTCTAACTGAAAATAATTAATTTCATATTCATTCTTCATAAAAACAAGGTGCTGATATGCTTGAGCCCAAATACCACAGGAAACACTCATGTTTACACAAATAGATATATAACAACAAAAAAAAGAAAAACATAATAGATCTTAATACTTTGAAACACAAAAAAGGCCAAAGACAGGCTGGTCATGGTGCTTTTCTAATGGACACATTCCTTTTACAGCATCTCGCAAAATTTTATTTCAATTTGTTGCTTGTGATAATATGGACAGATTCTGACAGCAGTGCACATGAAAGTGTGTGTGTGTGTGTGCATGCATGCGTGTGTGTGTGTGCGTGTGTTTGGGTGGGTGTGGGTGTGTGGATGCCTGTGTGTGAATGCGTTTTTAAATTTTTTCACTGAGGCTTGTACTGGCCGTTTGAAAGTGCATTGGTGGAGGAATGGCAGGCTACGGAACAACTGAACTACGAAACAACTCAAACAACTCAAACAACTCGAACCATAAGCAAGTCTCACACCAAGAGCTTTACTGTCTAACAACATTTCATTTGTACAACGGGAAACAGAACTTTGAATTTAGAATGGTCTTTATTAGGGATCAGTAAAAGAAACTTCTGTGTATTTGTCATACTGTTTCTGATATTCACTTTATGTAGTGTTTTACTTCAATGGTCGAGGCAACCAACGATGAGTGCAAATTCTAGCAACTCAAGAGTGAATGGATAACATATTCTGCATATTGTTAATCTCTGTCACTTTTGTGAAAAAAAAGTGAATTCCATGAATATAATCGCCTAGTATATATAAAATCGTCTAGTATTCCATTTTTCAGTACGATATTCTTCTTTCCTGGTAAATCTGCCACTGACTGACCCCTAGTGGCCTACATCATATTTAGGGAATGAGGGTGCAATTGAACTAGCTTCCTTACATAGTGCACTAGACAGGGCATGAGCTTCTACACCCGTTTGTAGTGTACTGTGTCAAACAGGGAGCCATTTCAGATTTAATCTGAATTCTAGGAATGCTGTATATATCCATGAAACTGCAATAATCCCAAATAAAAGGTAATTTTCAGTAAATGGACATGCATAATTTGATGCATTTAAACATATTACAATATTATGTGAACACCCTTGAGATATTAATGTTCCATTAACTGCACACACAGCCATGATCTCTGGGATTCAGTGAGGTGTATGGGGACAGAGAGAGCCTCGTTCAGTCAGGCTTCTCCGCTGTACCTGTTAGCTCTTTAAAAAGAAAATCTAGCTTTCAAATGCAATCAAATCAGGGGACCGGGCTCGTTTTCTGAATGTCCAAAATGTCAGAGCTACAAATCCATTACAAATATAGAAGAATCTGTACTATAGAAAACCAAGTGGCACCATTAGAAAGGCCAAGATGTGTCCGTGATTACAAAAGCCCTCTGTGGTCAGAGCAGAAGAGAGCGTCCAAGGCCGTCTCACCCTCCCCAGGTGCTCTTGACTGAGTGTATTGCTCTCCTGGCATGTATCATCTGTTCAAAAGTAATAAAAACAATAAAACAACAAACAAACAAAAATCACACCTACGAAGGGCCACGCATCATCATGACTGCTCTGGTGTTTATGTACCCCGTTTATGTTCCTCAGAGCCGAGAAGGACAAAACCAAACGAAGACTATGGGGAGTGAGCATGGCGTGAGCTGGTCGAACATGCGTGGGGCTCTGGGGGGTGTCCGATATTTTGGTCCTTCTTTCCGATTTTTTCTGGGGCGACTGCTTTTGCGTCTAAATACTGCTGACCGGTACAGCTGTGCTGCTGTAGTTGATTTCCGAGGGCCTGTCCTATCCAAAGCTGCTTTGAAGCAAGGAGATGCAGGAAGGGTGCATGTAATACAGCAAAAAAAACTAATAAAATACTGAAAACACTAGGGACGGTGTACAATTGCACTTAACTCGCTGATCACAGAACAGAATGCACCAACACAAACCGAAGAGACCAAATACCTGAAGCGTTGCCACCAGAAGTCCTGTGGCACGCCCAACAGTTCTTAAAGCCACACGAACCCAACCCGCTTCAGCACCCGCTTCAGCACCTGTGCTTCAAAAATCAGTTTTTTGGTGTGAAAACCAACATTAGGATGAACCTAAAGATGATGAATGGGACTGTGTCTCTTGTTATGTCACCTGCTGTCTGTATAATCTCATTAACCTGCTCACAGACCCGCGCTAAAAGAACCCTCCTGATCTAGCGCCATCACTATTGCCATGGAAAGGAACCCCTCGACCCCAGTTTGTTGGCTTCCCCAAGTCTCAGGGGGAGGTCAGCATATGCAACAGCGCCGTTCTCCTGGAGGAACCCTGCCCGCACCTGTTCCACAATCTGGCCCATGCCTGGCTCAGATACGACCCAGGTCTGGTCCAGGTCTGGTCAAGAACTGGCTGAGGTCAAAAGATTGAGGTGTGCATGCAGCCGTTTCCATTCTGGAGTTCTTCACATTGTTGATGACAAGAGGAAGCAGCTAAACAAGAACGAAAGAAAACAAATTCAGGATGAATCAAACAATCCAACTGCAGACAGAAGAACTCTCACCCAAGAGCCGTAAAGTGGGCACTAAGGATCTCGGACAGCACCCGAGTTCAAGAAGCCCTGAACGTCCTCACTTCAGGATGAAGTCCACTACTGCAGACTGGCCTGTACTGTCCCTGGGGACGACCCTGTTCAGCTCTGTGGACGCTTCTCGTCCACGTCTCCTTCAAATGTCCTCTCTCTCTGCTCTCTATATCATTCCCCCAGACTGGTGACGGGCAGGACTGGTCCAACCCAGCTGGACGAGTAAAGGGAGAGACCCAGCTCCCCCTGTCCGCACGTGCATGAGTGTAGGAAAGAGAGAGAGACTGTGTGTGTGTGTGTGTGTGTGTGTGTGCGCGTGTGTGTGTGTGTGCTTGTGTGTGGGACGGGAAGCTTGGGGGTGTGAGGTACAGTCTCGGTTCACACCAGCATGTGTCTGCGACGGTGCAGTGCCAGGTGGTCCGAGCGGGAGAAGCTCCGGTCACAGTCCGCGCACTTGAAAGGCTTGACACCCGTGTGCTTCCTGTAATGCCGCGTCAGTTCATCTGAGCGAGCAAACTTCCACGTACAGCCGTCCCACGTGCATTTGTATGGCTTCTCACCTGTTGGACCACGTGAGGAAAATGCTAAAAATAAAAGAACAGCTTGGACCTTTACAATTGTCTTAAGCAATTCTACTGCTGTACAAATTTACAACTTTATCACTTTTTGACAAAATGATCCATAACAGAACATATTTAATAAAAACACTAACTGATCTGTAACAGAAACGCTAAAATATCCACCGACATCTGAAAACAATCAGTTAATCAGTTGTTCCATCAAATAGCCCATAAGTGTGTAAGACTTGTGTAATTGTGTAATAAGTGTGTAATTGAATTGTGCGTTGCCGTGTGACTGACGAACCTGTGTGCGTCCTTCGGTGTGCTTTCAGGTGGGAGCTCTTGGTGTATACTTTATTGCAGCCCTCGAAATCACACCTGTGAATGCGCCGCTTCTTTGAATCCGGGGACTCAGACCGCCGCGGGTGTCTCAAGCTCTCAATACTAAACGGTGACATGGAACTAAGGAGAGAGGAGAGAAAGAGAAGAAGTGACATAAATCACACTGTACACAGCCAGACAATGAATCAGCAAAAGCGCTACACTAACCAGCTTAATGTCAACAATCGGCTACTTGTAACTAATGTTTCATTGCTGCCCCCGAGTGAATAAACGTTGAATAAATCAATCAGTTGTATTTCCCAACAAAATCTCAGACAGTGTTTCACTGTTAAAACTTGTACTGGATATTTTTGTGTTAATGATGAGGGTCTATGTAGATTTTAAATATTTAACGGTATTAATTTACAACAATAAATGACACATAGTACATCACTAGAAAATACAAATATTGGAAGGATCCAAGACTTGCACACAAGAGCTATACATTCTGGGTCAAATAAAAGTATACGTTAAGTATTAGTTTGGCCAAAACAAATTACTTCCTATTCAGCTACATATTATTAGAGCTATAAGTCTTGACCACTAGATGGCACTCTATCCCTTATACGTTTCGACTGAACCAAGCAGTTAAGAAGCCAAGACTGATCGTTTTTCTTCCTGAACCAACCACCAGTTTTAAGCACAGAGCATCTTGGTTTTCTGTGCTTTGTGTACTACCCCTAATGACAGTTCACTGCTGTGCTCTCGATAATGAATAGAATCTGGTCAATCTTTTCATACTGAATCAATATTTTATGGCTGTGCAGGCTCTAATGGATACAAAACTAGACAATATTAATACTTGTGTGTGTGTGTGTGTGTGTATGCACGCACATGTTTGTGAGTGTGTGTGTATGCATGCGTGTGTGTGCCTGTTTGTGTGTGTGTGTGAGCACATGTATGTGTATGTGTGCGTGTACATATGTGTGCGCACACGTGTGGCTCTAGCTTAATGGAATATTGATACATGGTAGTGAGGGGCTGTTTTCAACAGGGAGTGATAAGTGTCGAAAGAGCTAGTTGGCTTTCAGTGAGAGGCTTTGTATTGCAAGAGAGCCCAGCACCACTGGAGCACACAAGGGAAGCTGCATCACTGTGCACTAAAAAGTGAAGAGGGTGTGTTTTCCAAGTAGTGTGTCTCTCTGTGTGTGTTTACGCACATGTGTAAAAAAAGAACATAACAAATATGTGTCTATGTGCTGTTTCACTCCTCTTTGTCTTGCAAAGACAGGGTAGTGCTAGAATAATGCCCTCTCTCTGTCTCTCTCTCTCTCTCTCTCACCCCTACTGCCCAGTGGTCATCATGGCCTGGGCCAGTCACTAAGAACTAAGGGGGCAGGGCCTGACAATGCCTCCAGCGAAGTGTCTCTAGCACACACAGGCTACTTCCTGT
>JAOYMR010000023.1:7494862-7531721 GCA_025802075.1 Tenebrosternarchus preto
GAGAGAGAGAGAGAGAGGGAGAGAGAGGGAGATAGGGGGGGAGAGAGAGGGAGAGAGAAGGAGAGGGAGAGGGGGGAGAGAGGGAGAGAGGGAGGGTGGGAGAGAGAGGGAGAGAAAGAGAGAGAGAGGGGGAGAGAGAGGGAGAGGGAGAGGGAGAGGGAGAGAGGATGAGCCTGGAGTATGTACAGATGCTAAGCTGCAGTGAACCCAGCCAGGACAGCCAGAGAGAGCAGCAGTCCAGAGCACTAATGAACGGGGTTTGGGGGTTGGAACTGTTGTTAAAGTACTCAAGCACAGTAGTGTGTGTGTGTGTGTGTGTGTATGTGTGTGCACACGTTCCCCCACCTGTTTGGCCGAATGGCAGCGGATACTCAAGGGACTGGGCAGGATCTGCCAGGGCACTCTAACAATAGCACAGCCTCTTCCCCTAGCTTTCATAAATATGGAGGATGCCACAGAAGTGGTGTTTTTTACACACACACACACACACATACACACACACACACATACAAGTACACACACACACTCGTCACACCAGGCGATTTATACCCATGGGAGAAAGGTGCTTCAGACAGTGCTCCAGGCACATGTAAATCTCCCCCCGCCATACTGATCAGGTGCACACACTCTGATAGTACCATCATCACCTCTCCCTCTCTCCCTCTCTCCATACTGCAGCCTATCCAGTGACTCACATCTCATGAAGTGTGACATTTAGGAGGGACAGCGTCTGCTGCCTCTCTCTGACCTCTGCCACATGCTGCCACTCGCAAGGTGTACAGCTGGCGAAGTGCCGGTCCGAATACAACGAATCCTATCTGACTGTACGGAGCCAACCAGCACCACCTCCCACCCACATCCACCCACAGTGGAAGAAGACGTTCCTACCCGCACACACTCTACACAGGAGGTAGACATTCATACCTTCACACACCCCACAGTTGAGGGTGATGTTCATACCGACACACACCCCACGGTGGAGAGAAATGTTCACACCTACACATACTCCACAGTGGAGGGAGATTTTCATACCCACACACACTCCACAGTGGAGGGAGATGTTCACACCCACACACACTCTACAGAGGGGAGAGATGCTTGCTGGTACCGCATTGGGGTAAATCAACAAAACAAGAGACAAAATTCCTCTTTCAGTCTGTCAAACTGGATGTCTTATATGAAAGTCATAGTTGAAAATACAGCAACACTTATTGTTCAGTATATGGTGATCATTTATTTCCTCTGACCCAACAGGCACCCTATGATATCAGCATTATCCGTGTAGCCTGACAGGTCATAATGTAATCTCATATCATGAGACAAAGTGAAGGCAGCTGCACACAATCTCTCTCTCTCTCTCTCTCTCTCTCTCTCTCCCTCCCTCTCTCTCCCTCTCTGTCTATCTCTCTTTCTCTGTCCTTTCTTGCTGTAAACACCCAAAAAGTACCTCTGTGTAACAGCACATTTTTAAAACCCTCAGTTTAAACCTCTGCCGTCACTGCAGGGATGAAATTCGCCCATCCGTAGGGCTCACAGTGAAGGGAACGTTTACTCTGCACCACTCCAGGCGGTTCTGACACAGAGCAGGATCCCGGAATACTTTCCAAGCCATTCGCCTAAATAAGTCGGCCGGCAAAGGGCCTGGACAGGGAACGGTCGCAGAGTTTACAGGAAGAGACAGCGGAAGCTAGCTTCCTGGCTGGGTGCTATGTGCGAGCGGTAATGATGAGAGATACCTTCAGTCATCTGAGCCACCAGGACAACTACCTGACACCTAGATCTCCTAGCAGAGCTGTGGCTGGTCATCCAGGTTGCTGGTCTAACCAGTGAAAACTCCTTCACCCAGTGAAGCAGAAGAGCTCTTTAAACTGGGAATGTGAAAAACTGTACTGAGCGAAGACAAAAATGTAATAAATAAAGAAAGCGTAAAGTTCAAACACGGCACGCATCATTAACGGCAGGAAGCCCCTGAGCGCTGTTACGCTACAATATGCGCACACTCCCACTCGCATCGTAATCCACGTAATTCACAGCCTCAACATTAGTCAGAGCAGACAGATTGGATTTATAGCATGGGTGGCTGTGTGTGTGTGTGTGTGTGTGTGTGGTGTGTGTGTGTGTGTGTGTGAGAGAGTGTGTGTGTGGGTGCGTGTGTGTGTGTGTACTCACTCCTGTACTGCCCGTGCTATAGACAGCGCGGTGGAGCCAGTTTCATTAACACTGTCCAAGGTTACATTTGGCAGGTCGTCGTCATCACTGTCACTCTTGAGTTGCCTTGGCGACAAGCCGTTGGGGTCCATAGAGGCTGCCGTGGTGACGGTGGGAGGAAGACGAAGAGGAAGTTAGTTCCATGAACCCTAATTACAAGGGTGGACAGTGCAGCTACAGTGACTCAAGTAGAAAACAACTGATATCAAATGATAATTGGTACAAAATTGTCAATATGACATAATGACAATGTTGTAATTGTGATCCATAATTACTATTTTAACAGACTATTTTAACATTTCAAGCCTATTACAAATTTAGCTATTACTAAATACCTTCATTTACCCTCACTGGATAATTTCTTAGAACCTCCTGTGGTACAGTGTGTAAATGTGTAGTTCCAGACTGTAGCACATCTGCTGGGGTGCACCGTTCCCCAGCTCCCTGAACTCTATCCACCACTGCCCACCTGTGTGAGTGGTGGACCACACTGGGTGTTGACATGGTATTGTTCCTGCAGTGTTGCTGGGATCTGTATGCACGTTTGTGTCACTAGCAAATGAAACGTAGCCCATCACTTGAACACAGGCGGGAGCAGCGGTCCTGTGGTCACACCCTCACCACTGATGAGTGGTTTGAGAATCATTAACTCTGTGCACTGGCCTTTGAGACCATTCTGAAACCACAAGGTGTTGTTTATTCAGTAACATTAACTCCTAAAGAACCGTTGTAATGTTTGTGTGTGCGTGTGTACATTTGCATTAATGTTACCCATTCTCCAACACTACACCTCAGTCTGTATGTTGTGTCTTGTGTCAAAGCCCACTCAGAGTCAGCCAGACAACACCGTCATGATCACCACACCCCCAGGGGACAAGGCCCATGTCAGCCCTCATCAGTGCACCATCTCTGTCACACCAGCAAGGTGTGGTATCTGGTACTTACCTGGCTACTGCATTCTGAACTCTAAACAGAAAGATTTCTGTGTGGTCATGTGACTGTGTGTGTGTGTTTAGAAGATCTGACAAAACTCCTTGTATTTACAAACAAACTGGGCCATTAAAGTCTGATTCTGATTCTGATAATCTGATTCTGAAGAATCTTCTACATGGTCAGTCTGTCATGGTAGAAGCGTTTTCATGAACCTAGTCCATGTGGTGAGTGACTTTCTGAGGCAGCATGTCTTCTCTCTGGCAGCTCTAGGAGTTCACCACATTCCAGCAGCTTGGATAGAGGACAATCCTAGCAGCAGAGTCTAATTCAGAGGACCACAAACACTCAGCAGAACTTTCTCACAACTCCTCCTCTGAGTGATTCGTTGGACATATGACAAGAACACACCCCTGTCACCAGGTTCACTCGGCCCAAGCTCAACACAGGCCACCTCCACACACAAACACACCCTCTACCTCAGACGAGAGACAGGAAAACACCCTGGCTAGGAAAAAACAGCTCCTATTAGCCTGCCTTTTCCTTCAGAGTGCTATTCACTGTGAGTATTGTGCTGTACAAAAATCCTGTTTTTGAGTCAATAATTTACATTACCTGTGTTTCTGGAACATACTGTATTCACTAGGCAGAAGAAGAAACCTTCACAAGGATGTTGTGTGCACCTTAGACAACAACGATACTGAATAGCTTTGTAGTAAGCCGTCCAATTTGCCTGAACCAGCAGACGGGATATTTTGGAAAATGTCCATATAAAGGCACCGACAAAAGCAGAGTTCATGAGAGGTAGCTAAGCAAACCCCAGGATTTCTTTCTGCTGTTGTTTCCAGCCAAAGCCTGTTTCCATGGTTACCCCGCCAGAGACTGAGCTGTAGAGAAGGGCACACACCTCCCTTTAAAAGGATGGCCATCCTGTGCTTGTGTGCGCGTGTGTGTGTGTGTGTGTGTGTGTGTGTGTGTGTGTGCGCGCATGCGCCTGTGTACAGTGACCATCGTGCTTTCAGCTGTCAGTGCCTTGGACTCAACCATTTGCATACAGCCATTTGCTGGAGGACGTGGGTGTGTGTATGTCAATCCCTCTGCCACTGCATAATTATAATAAATGTAATGAGACACTAGTGCTCTTATGGCTCAGGACCACAATGCACCAGAGCAGCACTGCTCTCCATATCGCATGACGGTGTCACAGCCCACCCCACCGGCAGCTCCACCCAGACCCGACCGCGCTTCCCCTGCGCTCCGGTGGAGGTCCTGGGTGGAGTGCACACCACTCGCTCACATGGCCACCCATCTTTAACATCCGCCCCACCCGATTACGCAAACTGTTTTTCCTCTCCTTCCTCCCCCTCGTGCCACGGGGAGAGACACCCGACATTTAAAAGCCTTCGTCTTGCGCTGTGCCCTGCCGTGCCCAGCCCTTCGGGACCGGGACCCGTCCCAGATAAACAAGCGGTTAGGAACAAACAGCTCCCCGGCGCCCTGTCGCAGGCCTGACTCCGTCAGATAGCAACACCCAGAGCCCGACGGCTTTTCGGGTATGAGCAGTGAAAGACAGCCCCACCCTGCAGGAAATCAGCTCCGAACTGCAGCCCTAGAGAGCAGCTGGTGAGGTCTCGAGCAAGGGGAGCTTGCGGGAAAGCCTGGCCCAAGATGTGTGTTTTTGATTAGGCAGGGCAGCACCGAGCTGATCCCTGCCTCTGTTACCTGGACCCAGGAAAAGGAAAATCTCACACTTAGTGGGAGTTACTTTCATCTTGCAAACCCTCATCACTGTGCACCAGAAATGCATTAGCGCTCAGAGACAGTCAAGACTTCCAGGGAGTGCAGGAAAGGGTCTTTACTAAAGGTAGTGTTGTAGTTTTATTGCAAACCCTTTTCTTTTCATGTTTGACCTCACGTTTGCTCTGTGAGGCACCAAGACCCAGTCAAGGAGCGCATAGATCCAGACACAAACTGAACATACTAAAACATTAGTATCAACAGCTGAGGACAATCAAGTACATGTCTGGGTATGATTAGAAGATCTACAGTCAGGTGGAGGAAGAGCAATGCCTTGTCTTATACCTTGATCTCAAGAGTTCCTAAGACCCAGATCCTAAGTTCCTTTGTGAAGCCTAAAATATTTTTTTTCTTTTTTATATATATTTAATTACTCCATTACTGAAGTGGCTGTCTCATTGTGACACATACTTACCAGACATTTTATTAAAACACCTACATCATACCCACACTCTCTGTTCATTTGATTATGCTCACCAGTCTTATAGGTGCATCCTGCAGCCCATTCTCTGTTCACCACGGTTCAGTCTGAGACACAGAACTACCGCTGATGAGACATTATTCTGGTGATGGACCATTTTCAATGCAGCATTAACCCTGACATTGGTAATGATGTATGTGAGATGGCAGACATGTATCAGACATCTAAGTTGGATTTTTTCACATGCCAGTGTCTCTGCTAGGTTGAGAGTGGTCAGCTCCCCAAAAATACCCCTATGGTATACGAGGATTGGCCCTATGGCCAGAATCTGCACACTGATAAAACATAGAGGACAGCAAAAAGAAATGTGAGAACTGGAGAGCTATGGAGTCTAACTCTACAGCGGCAAGATGTTTCTTATAATGTGGGTAGCGAATGGGTGACAGATGCTCACCTTTGCCCTGACCCTTGACCTCATCCAACAGAGGTAACATGAGGGTGGAGCTGAGTTGGTTGGAGGGCGAACGCACTGCCGCAGTGTACATGAGGGGCAGTGACTGCACCACCACGGGGATGCGATGCACCTGGCTGGCCAGTTTGCCGGGACTTGAAGGCGCCACCGGGTGGATGATGTGCAAATATGGCTGGCCTCGGACGCCTGGGGGAGAGCCCACCAGGGGCCCCGGCGTCAACACCGAGGGCATCCCCGACGACACTGAAGTGATGACGGACGGCGAGGACGAGGAGGATGAGGAAGAGGAGGAGGAAGGAGAGAAGGCGGAGGCGATGGGCGAGGCAGTAGCGGAAGGCGGTGATGGCCGAGCCTTGTTGATTGACAGGTCCACAGGTTCGGTCTGGGTCTGGAACTGTTCAGAAGAGAGGAGGTCTTCTGGTGGCTCCGCCTTCACTTTGCTCAGGAGGAGGGGCACTGCCTCCATATCAGGGTAACTGTGCACGTTGGGAGACTGTGGGAGACAGCAAGAAAGACACATACAGATTAACGAGATGTTCTCACAAACAGTTGCCGCATAAGCATTAAAGCAAGTCACAACATTCGTATGACAACTGCAATGACAGTGTGCAACTGCAATGAATCACAAAATTCAGTAATCCTAAGGTGTGACATCACAAGCTTGAAAGGAGTAGTGTTTACAGCAGTGGTGTCCCTCTCTTGCTCCTCCTCACTGCCAGTGCACCTCCTCCCTCGCCACTTCTCCTCTAAATCTGCTCTTCCACTGCTGCAAAAAGTATCATATGGGCCCAATTTCCTGACCTGCTTCAGTAATGTCACGTGCCTCAGAGGGTCTGTGCGTGGGTGGTTGGTTTAGTGTGTCCGCCCTGAATCTCCATGACCTCTTCCTCACACATGCACGCACACGTCTACACGCAGCCCCAACCAGCTTCGCTGGGTCCCCCCCCCCCCGGAAACACGCCGGCCACACCCCTTTTCAAGGCAGCCTGGATCTCAACATTGTCATGCAAGCCTTTCGATAAACCTTTGAATTTCAAGGCATCTGCAGACGAACAAGACGAATCTAACCTTGTTTATGGATTCCTCCGAGTTCCGGAAGGAGTTGTTAAGCTTTTGAAAAGCACAGGCCTCTGCGGATGCTAATCTCAGTACATCGACACCTCTGTGCTGACGGAGAGAGAGGTGTCGTCTGAAGCCTCTGGCCAGCGTGCAAAGGGAGCCACCCGGGAAAGCGTGTGCTCTTGGCCCGTGAGCTAATTGGGGCAGAGCAGCTCCCACAGCATGTAGGGGAAAAGCGTCAAATCCCCATGGCAGCTGTGGCGATCCAGCAGACAGAGAATGCCCCTCATTACTTTGTTTACACGTGCACGGAGTCGCCCTAAACCAACAGGAAATGCTGCTGACCTGTAGGGTGGAGACACAGCTCAGCAGAACTACGCCCGAGGCTGAAAGACAAACTAAAAGCTTTGCAAGTTATTTTAAAAACACACAGGTCACTCGGGTTGGGGTCAAAGGGCATTGTTACAGGTCATGACTTGTGACCTTGAGGCCAGAGTTACAATGGTTATTTGATTGGGCTGGGAGAATAGCTTGTGCTATCCTCAGAACAAAGACCAGCCCTTCACTCCGAGGACTGAGATAATACTACTAACAATGGATCAGCAGTGGGTTGGCGCTTCTCAGCATGTGCGAGGTGAACGATAATGTTGTCATTCTTTTGCATGTAGGTAGAGGCTGGGCTTTTGGACAATTTTCAAATTTAAGACAGTGACAAAAGAGCAAATCAGTTCACAGACAAAAGAATTTAAATTGCACAGATGATTCTCCATATAACAGCTATTTATAAAAATGCAAAATGCTATTTATACAATCCTCATGGTTTTTTTTTTTTTTTTTTGAATTTAGGTTTTTGTACAGGCTAATATCCAGGCCCAACAACCTACTTGCTATTTGCATAGCAAGCAATTAAAAACCTACTAATGAGCATTTTATGAAAGAAGAGGGAGAGGCCTCCAATTTCAGATCTGCAGCACATTTATCACCCTTGCTGTGTAATTGACTTGGTGGCGAAACGCCCTAATCGGGGTTACAGAGACTCCAAATATATAGTCTCAAAAAAAATTCTCTTGTCTTCTGTGCAAGGATGGTTCCATATTCATCTGCCTCCCTCCCCTGGTGCATCTTGCTTTCAGTGGGCTGGTCTGGACGTGCTCTCCTGCGAGAGAGGAGGAGAGCCTTGGTACTCTTAGCCATGCTTTCCCTCCAGGACGACTGCATTCCATCTGATGTACCCTTTAGGGTATGCTTAAGATAAGGTAGATTGCTTGTGTGTCTGTGTGTATGTTTGTATGCATGTGTGTATGTGTCTGTATGCGTGTGTTTGTGTGTATATGTGTGTTTGTATGTGTGTAGAGTGCAGCTCCCCAAGCCAGTTTAGCCTCAAGCTTTCACAACCTCCCTATCATCTGTGCTCCTTATCCAGCACAGTAACTTTGGGCTTGTGAGAATATACTAGCATCGTTCTTCCACTCCTTCAGCCCCGTGTTCACATTTGGAGATTTAAGGTTTGGAACCTGTGTGTTCTCAGAGATCAAAGTTGTACAAACCCTACAAAGGTCATATTCACCTTGATTAGAGGATTTGACGTGATAAGATGCCTAACTCTGTAAAAGAATGATGAGAATATTACAAGATAAATGAAATGTAATAAATAACTTTTTTTTTTTTTTTTTTTATGTGTGGACAATGTGAGGTGTGTAGAAAAATCCCTCCTAGAACCTCATGACAGAGTCAGTCCAAGCTAACAGCAGAGTCTGAATCAAAGGTTGCGCTGGGGAGAGCAAAAGCAACATACGTGTTTTGTTTCCTGCCCTTGGCTGAATGTCATGGTGAACAACACGGTTTCTAAACCACAACCACCCCCTTCTTTCAACTTCTCGCCTCTTCAGTCCTACGCATGCTCTCTGTTCCACAGGCTGCTGCTTTGTTCGGGGATGGCGTCTGTGTTGGAGTCTATTTTCGCTAACCTGTTTGGTAGAAAGCACTAGCTGGGGCTAACTATTACCATCCGGGCCTTGGCCTGGCGCCACTCAAACGAGGAACGCTTTCAAAGCATTTGAGCTGAACTCTTGGTGAAATGTGCATGATAGCAGCAGTGTGTAGGTTCTCATGCTTGAACTGCTTCTATGTCAAAAAATTTCTATCAAAAGCTGTTAAGAGGAAGGAAGCCAATACCTACTGAGGGTAGATGGCAATAGAGTGTGCTGAGTATAGTACTGGTGAGTATAGTTCTGTTGGTATGTCGACACAACTACTTCCTGTGATGCAGCACTGTCTGTTGGTAGATTTGCATCTAATCAAAGGAAACTCATCCAGGAAATGTGAAGAATGATAAAAGTTTGCTTTTAATTTACGCGGCTAAGAAAGACAAAGAAAAGGCGGATTCCAACTAGATTCCAGTTTAACAATATGGCCTTTGTAAAAGATACCCATGAAACAGCAGCACCGATACAGATCAGAAGCAAGCAGCAGCATCTACAAATACCTTTACTAATAAACTCACAGTCCAACGACCAGGAGAAAGGGGAGGATGATGGCGGTCGCAGAGCAGCTGAGATGATACAAAGGTGGAGAGAGCGAGGGGAAGGTAAAGACGCACACGCTTTCAAGAGCAGCGTTCCTGCGCATCTGCGCCCGGGTCTCGCCTCGCCACACTGACCTCCTCCAGCTGTGGCTCTCCCCTTCGCCGCCAGGGCCTCCCCCTCCCCACACACACCCACCCACACACTCACATGCACACACTTTACCCCTCTTGTTCCACGCCTGGGAGTAATTATAAGGTATCACAGCAAGGGAAGCAGGGCTGGGGGTAAACGGACCTGGGAGGGGGGGTGGTGGTGCTCGAGGGGGGTTTGTTCAGGATGGAGGAAGAGGCGGAGTGTGAGGTTGGGCGGGCAGAGGGAATATGCGGTGGATAAAACAAAGTTCCATAAAAAAACAGTTATTGCCTTACCCCTCTCTCAGATTCCAAAGGCTCTGCTTTGACTCGGACTGCAGGCATTCCATCAAGCATTAGCATCCTGTTATTGATGGGGTCTGTGAGGACAGACAGAGAGAGAGAGAGAGAGAGAGAGAGAGAGACAGAGAGACAGAGGGAGAGGTGAGAGGCGGGAATTGTGAGGGTGAAGCATCGCGTAGGCCGCGTGTGACTAAGCGCCCATGCGCGTGTGATTCTACCGTTCAGCGCCAGCCACCACTCTCACCGAACAATAACGCAGACTACAATGGAGAAGTCAGTGATGTCATGATGGTATGTAGTTAGTAAACACTTCGGCTTTATGGGCCGAAATAAACACATCCGTGGTGGTGGAATTTCCTTTGCATGCCTGTGAAATTGAAGGCACATTGGAGGTTTGGTGTTACACGGCATCACAGACACTCTGATTCCCAAAACTGTCTGAACCACACAGATAAAGATTCAACAAGTCCCTTATATTCATTTGCGTGCACAAACTATATTAGAATCATGATTTTAACAAATAAAAATGTCCTATTTTAACAAATGAAAAGAAGTATCGTTGCAAAAAATAAATAAACAGAGACCTAAAGAAATGCTCTGATTTCCATGAATTGTGATGTATGTTTAACCCAGAAGTGCATCAGCGCTTGGCAGAGTTTCAAGCACATTCACATTCCAGCAGTCCGACTTGCACAATGCACTCAAAACCATTTCCTGTGCTCCCAGATAAAACAAAAAAGCTCTACATCACCCAGGTGACCTGCTGCGCAGCCATAGGGAGGAGGTACATGCACACACACACACACACTCACACACTCACACACACTCAATCAAGACTTGCTTTTGTACCAGAGGGTGGAGGAAGCCCATGACATTTCTCTTCCCAGATACCCACACAAGACAAGGATTTCTTATAGAAACCACTTCTGTAAAAAAAAAAAAAAAAAAAAAAAACCTGGCCTTCAGTGGCTTTATACTGGAACAAAGCCGACAGCCTCCTCACCACTCTCCCGTCTGGACATGTTCTCAGCATACGACGACATGCTCGCATGAAAAGTGTAGCCAGGAGACAGGCAGCGGCGAACAGCGGGACAGGTTTAATGAACTGCAAGAACCTGATTACAGCCTAATACACTTCTCAGAGCACAGCCGCTTTGAGGAGTTGAAATGGTTTTAGCAGTCCCACTGAGGCCATGTCTTCCTCCCTGGCTACTGAGGGCAGCACACACCATTACTACATCAGGGGGAAATTGACATTAAACATTTCTGCTGCTGTTTCTGAAGCCAATTTATCTTTCCATGGAGTTAATTGGACGCAAATTAACATTGTAAGAATTAATCAAATCCTGGTGATCTTCTCATATATTGTGTTTGTAATTTAAAAAAAAAAATGTTGTGATTATATGATTGTGATTTGTCTTGCAAAGCACATTGGGGAATGTTTGTGACATGCATGAGGACCACCCTACATTCTTTTAAGCAAAGTTATTTACATTTTCTTCTTCACACAGTGATTCATCAAATTCACCCAGACAACTCTCATCTGGAGCATCTGGGATTGGTCCGAAAATTTGCAGAACACATTGTGATTTGTTCCATTTGCATATTACAACCTTTTTTGTGATTTCAGTACTGTAAAGACCAATACTGCGATACATACACAGGCCCCACGGTGCTCTATGTCTTGAAAATAACATATTAGCGGGTGACTCTATCAGTGCTTCATCTGACATCAACAGAGTTAAACAAAAATTGTCCCACGGCTGCCACAGCTCATACAATGACCACAGCTCTTTCCGGAGGAGGGCATCTGTACCTTTTAGAAACAGGACCCTCGCAGGGGGAGCCAATCGCAATAATGCAAGTGTGCCTCAGCGGGAGGTGTCCTGAGGTAACCCTCTCTCTTATTATTTTAGCAGCAGCACATGAAGGATTGCAAGCGAAGCAGATATGCTCTAAACATCTCTATTACACTTCACTCCTGGCAGGCAGTAAGTGTGTGATCCAAGCTCCCTGCTCAACACTCGGGCAGTACCTTTTCTGGTTGTGGAGAGACGTTGGCTAGCAGATTAACCCGTACGGTACCAGACCTGCTCATCACACTGACAAATTCTTATTTGCCTCATTGTCACCTCGACCAATCACTTTTACTGCCAGATCTGCTACAGCAATTAGCACATCCTAAAACCACAAACTTGCGAAAGTTTAGCAACGGCGATCAATGAATATACGCTGCCAAAAGACTGCTTGTCTTGCCAGCTTTGCGCAAAGCTTTGACATTACCTACGTGCTAATGACTTTGGGGCAGTAGGGGAGTTAACACATGGTTAAAGCAGTGGAAGTTCTACCCAGGCCTGAACTAGCAGGAGCCCTGCAAAGTTCATTATAGAGTCTTGTGAAGGGGAAATCTGATTAACTCTGAATCCATTCCTGGTCTCTTGATACCCAATGTGTGCTCACCAGGTAATCTGGCACTATTGAATGCATATTGTGATCAGGTTGTTCAATTGCTTCAGGTAGTGGTGGACCATGATGTTGTTGCTATGGCAACTCATGATCAAGCTCAGAGGATCCCTGTCCCTCTGAATTGGCATATGGGCTTCACCCATGACCAGGAACCCCACTATCTGACAGGGTACAATCAAACACTGCATTTGTTGTCCATTCACATAATTTGCCTGCTTGCTGTACAACGGTAATTTTATCAGCGGAGACAGGAGACATATGAGGTTAGCTTTGAATTAACTGACCTCATACTCTTCATACAAGACATTTCCAATGGGAAATCAATAGAGACAGCAAGCGTTCTGTTGGTTCATGATCAGCTGAGATTAGACACATTATTTAACATAAGTGACTTGAGCACAGCAATGTTAATAGTTTGCTGCTATTTGTCTGTTTGGACTCCAATTGATTAATGCTTCACCAGAAGACATTGATGGAGAAAATCGCAGTTTTACAGGTCATCATTCAAGATGACTAAAGTAACAAAAGATTCAAAAGACAAATGCATCTACCAACTCTGTTCATGTGCAAAAAAGAACAAATATTGTCAATTGTCTATTATCACAGCAGTGGCATGTAATTACAGTGTGATGTTCCATTGTAATAATGTATTAATAATGATTGATAATGAAACGAGGATGAATCCTCCCACAGACGGTGTCTGCTGTGTATAAAGTCCAGCTGTCATCATTCCAATTTGGACAATGAGAGCAACCAAAGTAGCACTTAGGAAAACAGTTTGAAAGAAAGCAGTTCTGAAATGGGAAAAGACTTTACCTGCCTTCCTGGATATAGACTGTGCTCTGGCATATTGGGGCAAGTCTAGGCACTTGGTAAGCCTGTACGAGTGTGTGTGTGTGTGTGTGTGTGTGTGTGTTATAGCAAGAGTGCAGATTAAGATCACCTTTCCATTTCACTGGGGCTGTGGAATGAAATGGCGATCCCCAGGTGTGAGTGAGAGTGGAGGAGGAACGGCAGGGAGTGTTCAGGCGTCTCGTTGGCATGCACCGCTGGAGCTAGAGCTGCCCCCCCAAGAGGTTCCAGAGAAGAATGAGGGCAATTCAACTGGAAACCGGGTGGTAGGGAGGGGGCTCGCCCGGGATTCAATTCCAGCCAAGGGAGAGAGGGAGCAAAAGGGGAAAGAAACGAGGGGAGGTGGCCGGCACTCCCTTCACCGGTGCTGTGTTGAGTATGGGTGCGGATGCAAGCGATCACCCTGGCATGATAGAGGGGGTGATCACCACTGAGTCCCTGCAATTGACAAGCGGATCAATACAAGATGACAAGCCTGGACAGAAGAGTTTGACCTTTCCAGACCCACGCTGACCCTAGCACAGATTTAAAGAGGACTGCACATTGAACCCTCTGAAAACCGAGCACTTAAGTGTATTGTGCAGCCCTTTTCTCCCATTCTAGCCAGGCTTAAACTGGTCCTGCCTCTGAAACCTCAGCATGGCATTGATATGAGTGACATAAGAATGGGTTTGCAGTCTCAGGAGTAACCTGCCTGTTTGCGGGGGATCATTTAGAAGACATTAAGTCGTACCTGCTCGTCTTCTGGGTTTGGATGTGGGTCATGGGGAGTCGGGAAGGGGCGTCTTTGTATTGTGTATATATTAGTCAGGGCTGTTTTTCCCCACAAAAAAAGTTTACTAAAAAGGAAAAAACGTATTTGGAACAGTGGAAACAGAGATATAGAGGGAAAGGAGCAGGAAGATGATATATGTGGCCTGAAAAATGGAGGCATTTCTTATCTGCACATTGGAGTTTTGGAGAGGGAGCAGAGTCCTAACAGACGCTCCCTCCCTTCCGCCAAAGCTTTGTTCCCATGTTGAGCGCCCTGAGCAACTGTGGGCATCTGTGGGCATCTGTGGCACAGAGGCTGGTCCTGCTGCCATGGGGGAAACACATAGGAGGGTTAGGGTTGTGTGTGTGTGTGTGTGTGTGTGTGTGTGTTTGTGCAAGAGTGTTTATGAGAGGGGGAACAATGGCGGCCATCCAAGAGTGAGACTTCATGCAGAACTGAAATATGCCCACTGAGCCACACAGCCTGAGTGAGAACAGGAAGAACAACAGCATTTCACACAACATCAAACATCACATCAAGATCTGAGTGATCAGATACTAGAGCTCCATTGAAAGCAGACTTCCTGGCTTCTTCAAGGACAAACTCTTTAAGATTTAGAAGTGGTCTTATCCCTTTGGACTCGGAGTCTCTTGTCCTTGTGTTGTCAGTGGAATTATTGCATTGGGCTTCATGAAGCTTCCTGGATTTTTTTTTTTCAGATAGTGATCTTGTCAGCATTAAAGCCAGGCAAAAGTGAAACAGGAGGAGAGGGCTTCCTCTGGCCGGCTCTGCTCTGTGTCTCTCAGCTGCAAACCCACTTCCCTGTTCAGAGCCCCCCCAAACACTCCCAATATGATGAGTCAGCCAAACAGCAACCCCAGCAGAGAACCAAAATGAACCATACTTCCTTTTAGTTCACCTCTGTGCTTCACACAGAAACTTGACATACTTTTAGCAAAGAAAAAGGGAATAGTTGGTTATCTGCATGCTCAATTGGTAAACTAATTCTACTATTTGGGATTTTTTTTTTTTTTTTGGAATTTGAAAGAGTTTTTCTCAACTGCCAGCACCACCCACGTCCATGGCAATAATCCATCTAGTTGCCTCTCTCAAAGATCACTTCAGCACTGTCCATTCAAAAAGTGCATGCCAAAAGATCATATCACTAGAGGAGTGAGAGTGGAATGACCGTGTAAAAGCTTAGGAACAGCATTAGCTTCTGCTCTTACTGAAACTAAATTGAAAATGAACTTCGATGGCCCTTGTGTAATTCATTTTCCACACACGCTCCGTCCACTGACACGGCAGGGCCTAACCCAGCCCTCCGTGTACTCTGGTGGACATTTTTTCATCGGTTAATCTTTTCTGGCACACCGTGAATGACTTCAGACTTTCCATTTTATAAGGCACATTTTCCTTGGCAGGCAAGTCAGCCCTAAGACTTTGGATGCTTTTGGGACATTTTTGAATTGGACTCAAGAGGGATATGCTGCCTCAATACCAGTGAGAGCACTTTGTGTGTGTGTGTGTGTGTGTATGATTGCTAGGCTGTACCACAGGGAACCCCAAAGCCATTCTCCACTAGTTAAAATCACTAGTCACAAAATATTGCTTCTTATTCACTTGACCTCACAACCAGTTGTAATTTCATACTGCATGCATTTATTCCTGCAGCTGTAACAAACATTCTCCTACTGTGTGATGGTCTCGCCAACGAGAGAACAACACGACCAGATGAACTGGGTTCAAATGCAGTAATGATGCCTCTTTACCCCCAGGACAGTGCTGGACACCAGAGAGAGTGTATTTTAGAGCCTTCTTAGTTTAACCTGGATAGGCACATGCTATTTATACCCTAGTGGCGACCACAATAAGAGAACAAAGTCTCGTAGCTCACAACCTCTATGGAAGAGCTTTTATCCAAAAACTGCAGACACTAAACTGCAGCTGCAAAATGACCCTACCACCCCTCACTTTTCCCAGCATTCCATAGCAAGTCCCCAAACACCTGATAGGAAACACAGAACCATTAATAGAATGCCAATACTGGTGTAAACATTAAGATGGCTCTGTGAATGGGCTGGCAGATGCCTCTGCAGTCCAGTAGATTGCCCTTGGGCTCTAGGTATTTCTGCATGGGAGATCCTGTTTCAGTAATCCTGTAGAACCAAGGAGGTCCAGCCAACCAGATACACCTCCATGCCTCAGTGTTTACGCACACTCACTCAAAGCTCAGGGTCCTAGCAAAGGACATCTGTTACCACACCAGTTCTGGGGCAAGGCGCTAGCCAACCCACGATGACACCGCAGTTACCCCTATTCATAGTTTAACTTTGGCTAAAAAAAAAAACACACATGCTAATTCTGCTAATTCTGTTTGATAATCATCATAACATCGATAATATTTACTTATTATAGACTAATAAGCTGGCAAATATTACATGATCAGCATCTTTGCACAGACGTACCACTATTGCCAAGCTTTCGATCAATTACATAATGTTACACGTGGCAAGTTTTTCACATCGGTCTGTCCAAAGGAGCTAAGAGGTGAGGGTTGTGTAAGAAGTGAGAGATAAGAGTCCACTCCACACACACAAGCCATCATACTCTTGAACTGATGAAGGGAATGTAGGTACAAATACATACAGCAATTACAACACACTGCTTTGGCAAGGGTCTGACATAGTCACATTGGTTTTAATGTGCAAGAACTGTCATTTTGACTACCTGGTATAGATCTGCTTTATTTGGTGAAGCAATTTAAATTTAGCACTTACAATCAACACTGTTTTTGGTTACAGGTCTGCTGGTGTAAAGGAACTGTTCTTGCTCACAGTCAAAGCAAAAGTACATGTGGGTGTTTCTTGCGTGGTTTATCCATTTCTCATAAACATGTCTGGCTTCCTGAGTCTCAGTTCCTCTGCTAAATCTGGCAGTGCCACAGCAATGTGACCCCTGTCTGCACTCTCCTGTACAGCTGCAAAATCACTCTGCTTCACATCTGACACAAACACACACACACACACACACAAACACACACACACACACACACACACACACACACAAACTTGCTAGCCATAAAAACAACAACTTGCAATGCTTATTCTCAGTTTTGTCCCTCAAACCATCTAAACAAAACCTCTCCCCAGTCTGCCTTGGATCCACACCTACAGCCAAAATGGTGGGCCGAGACCAGCCGCAGAACTGGATGACCCGTACTGCTGCACAGCCCCTTGATCCCGCCCCCCCCTTCTCTTGAAGTGCAAGGGTGTCAGTGGGTCGTGCTCCAAAATAGACCTGACACAAAAACCTCATTTGCACTCAGAGGTGGAGCGGTGGCAGACTTATCACTGTGAAGGGGCCTGCATCATAGGAGGAGTTGGAGGCTGAGCAGACGGCCGTGTCTGGATCAATAAACCAAGCACTCTCGCTGACGCTCAGTCCACCCTTCTCGCCCAGCCCTGCCACCTCCCCCCACACCTTATTTACTGACCTCTAGCCTTCAGTGCAGGCAGAGACCAAACGGCCTCATCTGTAATGCAGAGTGGTGTGCTAATGAAGCACGGGTGCTAGCCTACCGTTCCCCCTCACTCACTTGCTCTCTCCAAACAGAGGGCCAGTGATTCTCTGGAGTGAGGTCTGCTTTGCACTATAATGACAAGCTTCATTCAAACATGGAAACTGACTTATTGAACTTGGATGGGTTTTTTTTTTTTTTTTCCCTTTTTGGAAGTGGGGCTGACAGGTTGCTGTGATTAACGAAGCAGGTTCTTAATGTCACATTCATTCACATGTCATTAATCCCTCTTTAATGAACCCGGTCCAGTGTAATTAGTCATGTCATCGACATGAGCCCACAAATATGACAGGCTGCGCTGTCAGGACTGTCACAGAGCTGCGACTGTAAAACTCTTCTCACTCGTCATTTCCTGGATGTTACTCACCATTATAAGCATCACATTTTACTAAAGCATAAAATGGTCGTTTCATCACTACTGGGGTACACTAAAGACACTGAGCTAAGACTGTACACAATAATCTCAATTAGTAACACATCCTGTCAGTTCCCCAGCCTCAATGGTCCATTCTGTGATTGACAGCTGAGTAGAAAGCCCTGGTTCTTAAAGCTACGCCAGCTCTAGGGGCACTGTTTGGATATCACAGCTGTCCCAGGCTTTCAACTAAATCCATTTAAAGGTGGCCAAAGCTAACTTTTTAGGGGCCATCTGTGTGCCAGGACCAGCTGTAAACTGCGGGGGACTCTTTTTTGCAGGAAAGGTAGTGCTTCCATCCAAAGAAAACAGCCCAGAACACAGATGCAGCAAACAAAAACAATGTTACACGCTCAAGCTGAGAACTCTCAAATGCTTTGGGAAAATTACTTATGAAATGGCACAGAAACAGTTATAAATATGTTAAAGTATCTAAATAAAATATGTCTTCACATGGATTACATGTACCCTGGTCCATTTTGTATGATTTTGTTTCTGTATTGTAAACACAAAAATATGATCTAGTACTAAATGGGTGTAGTCTAAAAACCATCAGGTAGATTTTCAAACCCATCATAGCTAATCGAAGAGCTTTGAGTGGATCATGCCTTTTAGATGATGTGCACAATTATTTTTGTATCTCACAAATTTTGATAGGACTCATAACAATGCTTGGTGTAACAACCCATAATCCAACACATCACTTTAACTGAGATCGGTCTTGTTTGGTATAACCTTCAGTGCATGGAAAAAGACCACTGTAATCACGCCCCACCACAGCCTCTCCCGCTATTCATTTATAGTGCAAAGTCATACTTGGCCATTTATATTTATCGCTATGAAAATGCTTGCTGTGTTTTTTGTGTGGGTCAGTGAAGGCTTGTGTGGAGAGTACAGTAGAGTGTGTACAGTAGCAGGGAGGAGTGCTCAGGGGTGGAGGTGGAGGTAGAGGAGTGCATTATCATCAGCTCTATAACCCACTGCTCTATCTCCAGGGGCCAGCTGCATCCTGCAGCCTTAATGGGAAGATTCTTTAGGCAACCTGCCATAGTCTCCCCATGGTCTCTAGTGGCCAGAGACAGGGGCCCCTGCTGCATGCACACACACACACACACACAGTCCCACACATGCATTCAACATGCACATAAACACACATGCACATGTACACAAGTCTGTGAACACACACACAAACACTCATATATATAAAAATGAACATACACAGAAGTGCACACGTGTGGTTGTCAAACCACAAACACATGCAGACAGAAAGGCCCCGACATTTGCTTACTGTATCCACAGACTGAACTGCTGAGTGTATCAGCACGTACAGTACACATACTTCCACATCTCCATGATGGACACAGCCAACTAAGAGTACAAACACACTCAAAACATATTAATTGCTAACTCTACAGAATATGCAAGTGTCATATTTCCTCAGGAACAAAGATAAACACAAGATTATATTTATCAAAATTTTGCTAACACACGTTGGTCTACTTGTGCATATCCTGTACACATGCTTTTGCAAACCCGCCCACACAAACCGATTGACTAATGCCTAGATTGATTAGCAAAATGTAGCAGTATACAACACTTTCTGATGAACATAAACATTACTTCACATTCCGTACACAACCTCAGACATTTATACAACCATGCAGGAACATGTTGAGTCAGGTTTAAATTATACGTTTATCTCCTCTCACGTCACTTGGCCAAATTACAACAGAAAAAAGAAAAGCTTTTTTCAACAAATAGGGGAACCAAAAAAAAAAAAAAACAATGTTTAAACTACTGAAGCATTAAGTAATATTGTCCTTGGAAGAGTATTTTAAAATACTGAAAATGTAACCATTCTGACAATCATGGCCCACTTAACAGTACAAGCAGCTGTGTTGATGTTCAATCTCTACATGTACTTAGCTTCTGCTTTTAGTACCATAACACTGTGGCTCCTATTTTCACCTATTATTGTGTTCCAGTAAGGGTCCGAGCCAGACGTTTAAAGAGTGAGAAATAATGGTGTTTGGGGAGGACCCAGGCTGAGGGCCCCTCAGTGCACATCCATACCACAGTCCGCCTCCACCTCCAAATCGATTCCACATGTTTGCTTAATTTCCCACAAATGCTTGACCTACAGCTGCTAACAGAGTTCACACTAAGAATACGGCTCCAGAGAAGCCCTCCTGATGTTGTTCCCCTCAGCTGAACAGACTGAGGTTTCCATCAGAAGCAAATACGACATGTCGATATCATCGGTTGGTCACAAATTCACCGAATAATCAACAGTTTATTTCTAACTTTCCCGAAAGTCCTCTCAGGTTACGTGAGAGCTAGCTGAGGTGCGCTGGCTGCGTTGTCATGACGACGAGCAGAGAATGGCAGACAGATTGCGTACGGCACAGCCTGCTTGTCTGCGATTCCTCCACTGTCAGAAAGATTCACGCTGTGTTTCATCTCCGGGCAACTCATCAGCATCTATTTCAAACTACTGACTATGTTCATCAGACTCCAGCTGATCCATATTCCATGTGGATTTCCACCACCCAGAACTATCTAAAGGGTGGAGATAAGGATTCGGATATTAAACAATCTATAACAGATTGTTAGGTTTAAATTAATTATTTAGCAATCGGCAGTGTACTGAATAACACGGCTCTCCCACTTAGAGCAGCATAGTCCTCTCTGCTGACTATGTCAAAGTTTAGCCAGTTCTTCTCCCCTCCACGACTGCACTCCACGCAGCGCTTCAGTAAACAAGCAAGCGACGGACACACAGGTCAAGGGTTGAACAGACCAGAGGACACACACAAGAACATTTTGTCTACTTAGCGAAATGTTGAAATGAGGAGTGACTGGGAGAGCAGGAGCACCGGTCCTCCAGCCCACGGCCTTCGCCTCTCCACCGCCGTACGGGTGGAGGAGCTCCACGTCAACACCAACATGCTGGAGACCACCAAGTCAGAACTCTGCCCTGTTCTCCATTTAGCTTGTGAGCAGGGGACAGTTTGCTAAGCTTACCAATGATGGATTTGTAAAAAACAAACAAACAAACCAAAAAAAACGCTCAATTTAATATGAATACATTTATTGACAATGTAGTTAAGTAGTCTTTGACCATTTTTCTTGGTATTTATTAATTCAATTTAATTCAACGTGGTCATTATATAACGCCTGTACACTGCCAGGCTACTTCTCTGGTATACCAATAAAAAAAAGGCTGTTAAAAATCTGATTGTTTGATTTGCAGTATTCTGACAATAAACGCCATGTCAATAGACATAACATAACAAATGCATAATCCAATATATTACTCAGTGATTATATAATAAACATCAACATAAGTCTTCTGGTCGTATTATTATTTTGTAACTTGAGCTTTCTTGTTACAGCTTTTTTTCCCCCAGAGAGTAAAAAAATTGACATCATTCTCTCAGTTGCTGTTTACATGCCAGGCATGTCTGACTTGAGTTGAGTAAGTCAGATTAGTGAGTAAGACATAGCCAGGTTTTCGTATGCTGTAACTTAGACCCGATAATTACCATGAAATGAACTTCGGTGTGACAGGACGTAACATGACCTGATGGAATAGCCGTATAGCTTTTCTATGGCGCAGTTCTCCCCTTGGCACACTACACAAGTCGCTCAGTTAATCATGTCAATCAAAACTCCACTTCTGAATCCAGTGCTCTTTAAAGGACACGGGTTAAAACAGTAAATCAGTCCTGTGGCAGGTCTGACCACACCTCTCTCAGCAGCACTCATCTTCTCCTGGTATCTGCTGTCAGACGCTTGTGGGTTTATATCATTTATATATAAGGGTAGATTCTGAATAAGTAAATATCCCGACCTCATGGGTCAGGGTAGGCCTTCCCGTTACCCCCAGGGCCCATCCGAGCACAGATGGATCCGGTCCGAAGCTCCCTCCCCAGCCGCGGCCCAGCCCTGGAGCCCCCTTCCTGGGCAGACGTAGGGACGCATTTTAGCGACTCTGCCAGCTAATGCCTGCAGCAAGTTGTCCTGCCCCAGACAGCATCCATCAATAATTCAGCCCTCCACACCGGCTCCACAACACCCTCGCTCCCTGGTCCACCTGTACAGCCCACTGGGCGATGCAGAGGGGTGCTAACCTTGAGCGCGTGCCCGATCAGTCCTCCATCCGAGCTCACGCCGGACTTTTAACGGAACCCTGCAGCGCAGCTGAGTAAACGGTGGAAGCATCACTGATAAGAAGATAAGCACACCATCCTTTGATGACTGGGTGCTCACCGAGCCCAATACCTGCCTGATTGCTATCTGCAACTCAAGGACAGAATCCTCCTGATAAAGGCCACATAGGCAACGGAAAGCAAAGGCAAAAGCTTTTGTTCTCCATCCAATCAATCGGAATAAATGAAATCGAATTTAACAGAGGGTTGACTGGTATGAGTCAGAGGTGATTTATTAAACATATTTGGTTCCAGTCTTTTAAAGGTAAATGTTACTAATGGAAAATCTACATTTTATTGAAAAATCTAAATTCATTCATTTTTTATATTAACAGTTCCATCTATTATTTCAGTTCATCTAAAAGATATTCATTGATATGGCAGCTTATACGTGTTTGGCTGAGCAACACACACAGTCCAGTGGGCTGGACCAGGGTGTTCTTAAATACAGAGAGAGGGAAAGTTAAATAGGAGTTAATCTCTGGCTGAATAGCCCTGATCAGCAGGGGGGGGGCAACTCTGCTTCCCCCCCAGCTACAGACGAGCGTTAACACAGGCTAAAGTCTCACAGGTCAGGGTGCACACACATCCACACACAAACACACACACGCACACACACACCCTGTTACCCTATACCACACTGCCACGCCACTTCCTGCGTACAAATGCCTTTGCTGTCAGTTCCGGCCAGGTCTGCTGTAATTGAAAAGAACAGCCAGGGGCCAGCCCACAGCCACACTGCTTCAGCTCAGCACCGAGCCACTGACAGTCAGTCATCAATACCAATGACTGTGTGCCTACCAGTGCCAGAGAAGCAGATGACATCCAAGACGCCACCCTTGCAACACCCACTCCGTCAGCCTCCACCCCACACACACACCTCCCACCCCCTTGTGTCCTTCCATCCGCCACACAAGCCTTTGAGCCTTTAACTCATTGGTCACCACGGTTACTGAGCTAACAAGCCAGCGAGCGAGCCTGTCATAGCGGTATTTGTGCCCTCTCGCCACCCTGACACACACACACTCGTGCACAGCCGTGACAACGATCAAACTTTTTGGAGAGAGTGTGAGAGCAGTGGCAACTCGCAAGCATCATCCTCCTTCCTCATGCACACATACGCACACACACACACACACACACAAACACACACACACAAACACACACATACTCTGACAGTATGTCAATATTTAACCCAGAAAAAACTCTGTCTGTCTCAACGGTTGGGAGCAGCAAGTTCTCTCAAACACTACATCAGTGAGACACCAGAAAAACCCAAACATTTACTGACAACGTGAGTAATACAAGAACAAATAAAACTCTGGCAGAACTACTGAGATGCTGCAAAATATTCCATCAATAAAAACACCCAGAAACACAAGACAACTACATTAGAAATGAGCAGATACTCCTTCAAAATATCTCTAATTCCATCTGGACAGTGTAGCTGATGTAGTAATGTAGAGGACCATGAGATATGGAGAAGAAGCGGTAATCTGACTTGTCATTTGTTATGACAGTATTATAACAGTACAACAAAGATGCACAGAGCTTAAGACACTGAGAAACCAACAAAACAGCATTACAAGGAAATCAAAGAACAGGACAAAACAGCACAGGAAAAAGAGGACTGAAAGATAAATACAGACCTGATCAGGAGCTGCAGAGCGGCAGAAACTGTTTTCCTTATACAGTCCGCTCTGTCTCTCTCTCTCTCCCTCTGCTTGCTCTCTCTCTCTCTCTCTGAGACTCCCTCCCCTCTCCGCTCCTCTCAGCTGCTCTGGGTAGTTCTCAGGAAATGAATGGGGGCTCACAGAGAACTGTTGTACTTGCAAATGACTTACCACGGTCACATGATCCGCTAAATGTAGGGTGGGCCAGTGGGTGGAGGCTTCGTAAGCAAGAGAAGACAATATACTCTAAGCTTTAACAGCATGCATCGAGTTACACAGGGCCCCTCACGGGAGGTTTCCGACATGTCTGCTGTACTCCCTCCTGTCTCTGCGAGCCACAGCGTGGGGGAATGGTAGAGTACCTCCTCACTTAAAGGGGAGGGGAGAAAGAGAGATGGTCAGAGAGAGGCAGAGAGAGAGAGAGAAAGAGAGAGAGAGACTGACAGTGGAATAAGGCTTAACCTGCAAGTGTCTGAAATGTCAAACAGTTTAATAAAAAAAAGGAAGTTTGAGTAGCTTTTGCATGCAGGCAGTGAAGATCGTTTCACATCTCTATGGTGTTTTGCAGTCTCACTACATCACACTAGCCCCGTCAATTATATTACTATGATTTACATTTTTTACATGTATCTAACAAGGAACAAAATAAGCAAAGCAGTGAATATATTAACATACAGAATATATTAGCATATGTTACTAAAATAGTGATTCCTACACTGGGTCTGTACAGGAAATACTTTTAAATGAGCATCAGTGTACTGTGCATCTATCAGTCTGATTCATTTCTCATGGGTATGAATGCACATCAAAATCAATTTCACATGTAATATTTAATGTAGTTTAAGTCAAATATGGCCTCACTGTGCAGTACCAACGAGGGTCTTCTGAAATGGCTGGGAATGCGACAGCATTATTCACAATTTACATTTGCTCCTCTGGGAACCCTAATTAATGTATAGGATGCTAAGCTAATTTGCATCACTGATAGATCACCAGTCCTCCCCCCTCCTTCCCTCCCTCCCTCCGTCTCTCTCTCTCTCTCTCTCTCTCTCTCTCTCTCTCTCCTTCTCTTACTGTCTCTGGTTAACACACACATATGCAAACACACACATTGACATGTACAGACTCACCACAGGGCCTTACAAGGCAGATGTGTAGAATCGGCTGTTGACGTCAGCCACTCTCACATTCACCTGATCCCTTTTTAATATTCATAGCAGTGTTCAGTCAGTCCCCGCCCCTTTCACAGTCCACCAGCTTCACACGAACAAATCATCATCTCTGTCCGTGTTGCATAATCTATTTATATTTACACTTCAACAAGAATAAAATATACAAAAGAAACTTTTGTACAGGACCTAGGATTCAGTATGTTTTGTTGCAACCCAACAAGATTATTCATAAGAATTTTATTTTTTTAAAAATCTGTATTTATATAAATATTAAATTTTTACTTTTTATAATTATGTTAAACTTTATTTTTATTTCATTTATTTTTCCCAATTTAGTCATGGTCAGTTCTCCAAATGCACTTTAACATCTATGAATTTGATTAAATTCTTTTCTAAAATGGTTTAAAATCATTACAAATTGGGCAAATTACCTAAAATCAAACAAAAAAAAACTGACATCCTCATGTCTGACTAAATGACTTTTCAAGTTCACTCTGAGGGTCCTTTTTGCGCTGATTGTTCCTGACGCCTCTCTCTGAGACGCTGTATCACCCAGCTGCAGCCGCGAGCAAGAGCGGCAATTTCCCCTGGAATAATGACATCTCGAGGAGGCCGCTCTTCCAGCCGGCCCCGGGCGACCACACAAAGGGTCCTGGCATGTCTTGTAAAGGGCTGAACTGGAATCGGGGCGCTCCGGATGAGAGGAACGGGACCGTGTGTGGGACGATGCCAGAGAGCCTGGCCTCTTCCTGCCTTCTCAGCAGAGAGCGAGTGAGACAGAGAGGGGGGGGGGGAGAGAGGGAACGAGGGAGGGAGACGAACAGAGACCTGAGCTAACAGCCTACCTCTGATTACAGCTAGGGCTAAGTGGCAAAGTAGACCCACAGCGATTATGTGGGCTCCAGTGTCCACAAACACACGGTTGACCACACAAAATGGAAACAGTTGGTTTGAGGTGATAAGATTATACAAGCTTATACAGGCCAGCATTGTACAAAAAATTGTCATTTGTAGGGTTTATATTAAGCTATGAATAATAAATGAATGTGTCCTGTGTTTATGTAAAATGGCAATTTATAGAAATAATCTGTTAAGAAATAATATCATAATCAATTAAGCCTGAAGAAAAATCTTCAATCACTGATCATATTGAAGATATTTCATAGTTTGTTTTGTTTTGGAATGAAAACTATATTAATGGGGTCAGCGACTGCAGTCATACCCTGGCCAATCAGAAATATAACGTAAAGTTACTCTTGGGCCCAAAGGATTGTTATATTTTGGGAAGGAATTGACTAATCTATTTAAAAACATGAAAAAGAGTAGTCCAAGACAACGTGTGTGAGGAGACCGTTGTCAATAAATAAATGAACAAGCGATATAGTAGAATCCAGGGGTATTAGCCCGCGAGCGTTTGCCTGCAGCGCGAGGGTCTCGGTCACACTGCCGTAATAGTGTCTCCCGCTGCGCCGTTTCCCGCTGCCTTGCAGCGCTCTGCTCTCAGTACGCCACAAAGGCATTTCACAGAGATCAATACACTCCCACTGTTCTCCAGTCTAAATTGTTCGGAAATGTAACATCGCCAAATTACATATGTTCTCATCAGTTTTTGAATGAAAAACACATAACACTACTACAGAATTATGACCATGGTGTGTGCAGTTGTCATATAGGCGTCGCACCTTTAGTGTTGGAAGATCAATGTACCAGAACTAGGCTGAATGAACACTGTGACTCCCTACTGGATATAGGAAAAGTACCGTAGACTAAAATATGACCATAGTATATGGTTGTGAAAATAGGCAAAAATTACATGCAAAATAAAGATAACTGACAAAATCTTAATTCGGCAGGTAAACACATCAAACGTCTTAGAAGTAGCCGTTTGGCTGTAAACGACTTAACAAATTCGAACTGTATAAATTAAACAATATGAGATCCGTGTGAATGACATTACGATTGAACTACCATAGCTCGAATCATGAAAGATGAGCGGTTGTTGTCAGATGACGCAGGTCATTCGTCACTGGGTGTTTTTGAATGTTGCCCCAACACTTCATTTGTATGATGTCCACGAGGCCGCCCGGCTTGGGGACAGTCTGGTGCGTGCGTCCAACAGATACTTACTATTCCCTTAAGCAGCCCTAATATAGTCCAAATATTGGTCCAATTCCATAGAAAGTCATGAATGATTCTATTTCTATGATACACGGTGATCACTGTAGTACTTGAAGAAACATGTAACATTACGCCAAGAGTGGAAAAATTGAATGCAGAACGAATCTTTTACAAACAGAAACAATGGCTTTGAATATATCAACAAAACAACGTTTATATCTGAGTAACTAACAGGCTGTATGAATTGTGTATACATTTTGACATGGAAACTATAAACAGCGTAACCAGTAGTACTTTCGCTACCATGTCAAAAACCGCAACTTTCAGTGACTCCTGAAGAGGAGGATCAGTTTGTCTCCATCTCAAACAAAATGAATTTCACTATTACAGAAAAAAAGAGAGGTATAGGGTTGGCTTATACGAACTGCACTGTGTTATTCATATATTCCACTACTGATCAATTCCTCACAAACATGCAAAACACTGTGTATAAAAGCCACTCTCAATCCGCTGCCAGCACGTCCGTTATTCCAGTGAGGAGAGTCAACAGACACATGTGCTTGCTTGAGGGAGGCATGTTTCTCCAGGACGCGGTATGCATGTTGTGCGTGCGTGCGTGCGTGCGTGTCCTTGTGTGTGTGTGTGTGTGTGTGTGTGTGTGTGTGTGTGTGTGTGTCCACCTGCCGCACAGGGAGGGCTCTGGCTGCTAAGGCTTCAGGCAGTGCTTCTCTATGCTAGGGCCAAGGTCAGCGAGTTACCGCGGGGGAGAGGCGGGGGCAGGAACGGGGTCGGCCGCCTCATCTACACCACCACCTCCTCTGCGTCCAATAGCAGCTACATCTGCAGCTGCGGGGTCTCCAACACACTGCGGAGAAGCTGCTCATACACACATACAAACAGCGCGGCACTCACTCGCAGACGCGCACAAATACACAGTTGGAGGGGAAAAAGGGAGTTGAAAGGCAAGAGGACGCCGAAGCCGTGTGCGCGCACACATCCGTTTGCTCGGAGATCTACGCTCAGTGGCAGTGTTCTCATGCGCGCGTGTTAGTCTCTCGAGCTCGCAATGCGCTGGACGATTTCCGGGCATAATGGAATTTTAATAGATGAGGATTAGCAGACGGTGTGACTGTCACATGACTTGTTCTCCGCTTTGTAAAAGGACGGCCGTGAAAGTAACAGAGCGAGCAGTGTGGTAGGGAGCCGGTGTCCGGGTATTACGTGCGCTCAGCGCAGATCCATTACTTGTATCATCTTCCCTCAGAGGGCCGCGCTCGCTCGACTGGTGTTGACATTTAACCCACTTCGTACGCCAGTCATCTGTGAGTTGCTGGGTCGACGTGAATGAAGCTAATTCAATTTTTGATCGCAAGTCGCACATACCATGGTCCGCCGCTGGTCAAATAATTGGCCATAGTCACGATATTGGAATAGGAATGAACGTGCGTGTTCAAGCTGAGTGCTGCTGAGAAGAAACATTCACAGACGGCTGGGAGCTTTCGCTCTTGTCGTCTTGTACATTTCATATTATTTTTGCTTCTTAACAATCAGTGACATTATTTTCCTTCTTAATAATTCATCAGGATTCAATAAAAAGTTCTGCTTCTTTAAATAAAACAATTTAAAAAGAGCCTTTTTTTGTGTTTTCCTTCAAACACGTTTCTCTGCAAGCAGTGCCTATTCTCCCACAGTTTACCTCATTTCACATCTGAAGTCTTCTACTCCAGCATTAGTAAGCAGTCCCCTATTGACCCGTCGTCCAAAGCTTACAAACATACGAGAGTCAGGCAGCGGTGGGGTGATGCCCAGCCCAGCCCAGCGCCCGGCCACAGGACACAACATTGTGTTTGTGCCGTGCTTGTTGTTGTTCTTTCCCCAGCCAGCAGCCTTGGTTCGGTGGAAGAGAGACCTCTCCTTGTTTCCAAGCAGCTCCACCCCTCCCACCCAGGCTGGAGGTTGGGAACAGCCAGTGCTGTTCATTGTGGGGGCTTTTGGTACACCGAGGAGGCTGCCAGCAGGTAGTCATGGCAACAACATTGCTTTCACTTGCTACTTTTTTTTTCTGCTTTAAAAGGGACTGTAGAGAATTGGAGGGGCCCTCATCACAGGCAAAATTAAAGGGGTCACAGTCATTTGCTGGCACCAGTTGAAATGATCATGGAGACGGATGTGTTGCAAAGCAACAGCAAGATAGAAGATGCAGAAATGACCATATTTAACAGTGGCAGATCACAACAGAATCAAGATGAATTTTTGCAAAATGTACATTTGAATGAAACATTGAAAAGCATTTTGCCACTGTATCTATTTGTAATCAAAAATGCGAGCTGAAAGTGAACTGTGAAGAACTGATTATCATGCGTTTCAATTCAACAAGCCAGAATGGTAATTATCAGTACTTAATTTAACATATATGAATTCATCGATAAATGTAGCCAGCAAGTTACATCCAGTAATGAAGCTGGGATATATACATACAAGTGCTGTTTGCTGAATGGCTTTCATGATTATTTCAACCTATAGGATATGAACTACTGAATATTCAACAGCGATATTAGGTGCGTACAGAGCACCACCCACATTCCGATTTCCATCAAGAGTTTTGGGATTTCAGGAATACAATATGTGCCAAAAACAGTAATCCACCTCTCGCACATTTACATAACTGGCAGCCTCAAGAGTTCCATAAGCCACATGAACCTAGATACGGAATCCATCTATTTCCTGTATTTTCATCAGCCTCGTGTGTCTTTAAGCCAGTGCTGGTGTAAGGAAGCTGATGGCTTCCTAAGACAATGGAATATGATATTTGTGAGAGGAATGTTTGGGTTTCATGATACTGAACTGGACAGACCATTTAAGTCTCTTCATTTCTGGAATGTGTGAATGTAAGTGAGCTTTAATTACAAATGGACTTTGAGTTACTGCCAGACTACATCATCTTATTCCATAGACGTGCCCCATGTCAGCACTGGGGGGACCTGTTTAGATGTATATTAGAAATGTATATAAAAAAAAAACACCTTAGTGCCAATCAAAGTCTGTTTTAGCACACTCTATTTAAACATACTTTTCATCATGTCAGGAATTTCCAAAGAAGGTCAAAAGTGGAAACAAAATGGATTTTCTGACGGCCCCAGTTCATGAACTTTGTTCTGCAAAAATATTATTTCAGTGAGAAGCTCTCAGAGACAAATTGCCTGATACTATTCTTGAATAAATAATGAGTTGATGTTTGGTGTGGGTGATGAATGAGCTCTCTAGAAGATCATTCTGACATATTAATGAGCTCATACCACAAGACCAAACACATACAATCAAACATAAACAAAATAAAATCATACATGAACAAAATAACAGTTTCGTAGAATAGGGTTTAGTGTAGTTGACAAACCATTTCCCCCAACCAAATCTAAGGTATTAGCTGACAAAAGTATAAAAACAGAAGAAAATTACTGAAGTCCTGCAGATGGTTAATTGGTATTATGCACGGATGTTCCTTCAGCAGGACCCCTGAAGGAATAGGAAGCTGAAATATTCCAAACAGCACGTCCGCTCCTTTCTGCTCACAGGGACTGAGAACCAGAAGCAGTTTAGTACAAGGATAAATAGAGAACATTTTGTTACAATATCTAAGACCTTTTAAGTTGTAAAGTCTTTGGATTAAAGACAAGGTTTTTAACAGAAGAAGAGTTTTTATGAGTGACTTTTATCTTTAACAAAGGAAGCTGCCAGGCAAAATTCAGTTTTACACTCACAGTCAAATGACATTAGTTTACAGTGTAAAGTCTCATATTATTACAAATGACATTAGTTTACAGTGTAAAGTCTTATATTATTACAAATGACATTAGTTTACAGTGTAAAGTCTTATATTATTACAAATGACATTAGTCTACAGTGTAAAGTCTTATATTATTACAAATGACATTAGTTTACAGCGTAAAGTCTTATATTATTAAAAGTATGAGATATAATCATATTATTGTTTGAGCCTCTGTTCAGGAACTCAGCTGCTGCTCGTCCGCTGCCGCAAATCACTTACAAAACAAGAAAATAATGCAAGTTTTTACTTACATACGTAACTAAATCAATAGTGCCCAAAAGGCACCAGCAGATACAGTGTGAACCCATGACCTTTAAATCCTAGAGGTCATCAAGAACCTATTAATGATGTGTTTCAGAAAAAGTTTCCCAAAAGCATCATAACCTACAGATCATGGAAGCTCACCGAGAGAGTCATCAGAGCTATTCACTCTACCATTTTACAGTGATCAAATCATGATAACAACAGTGGGTGAGACCTGCTCAGCCATCCTGGTCAGCCAGTTTTCACATTTTGATGTGCTTTTTAATTCAAGTTTGATATTGGTTTGAAATTTCCGCATTCGTTTATGCTTTAGGACAGACTGTGGCATACTGGTGAACTTATATGTGATCTCACCAAAAAAGTGAGAGAGACATGTCCCTGAATTATGTACAAATGAAGTCATCGGAAAATGAAATCATCATGAAAGGTAAATCAAGCAATTTCAGAAGAATTGGCAGATGTCTGATTTTGCTGGAACTTAAGGCATCTCAGCTGTTTACATTCTGAACCTAATGCATTTCGACCTTTAAATCTACACAACCAGCATGAAAGGACCATAGGTGTTGGCAAAGGTGTAAATGTCTGAGAACTGGTGCCAAGTGAGAAAAACGTGCACTGCACACTGGCATCATGCTCACCATCTCGTTTTCATATGTTGAGACCCAAGATAATGGCAAACTGGTCATTCACAGAGTGCCTCAGGGACTCCAAGCACACTGCCCAACAATGGGAACCTGAATTTCTTGTATGCTCATGCTGTGTGAAAAATCTTTTACACCCATAGTGTATTGAATTATATAAGGTATTTCATACATACTGCAAGTGTTTATCTAACAGTATAGACAAACTTGGAAAGTATATGGCCTGTAAAAACCCAGATCCCTGTTTTTGCTAATGACATAAATATAACCCAAAATGGGTGGTGTATGTGAGCTCCTTTCTCCCCATGCACACTCATGTGATGGAGGTAATAAAATGTTGATTTGCTGGTAAAGATGTTAAAGATGTGTATAAATGCCTCTCTTCAGACTGCTGAAGGCCTCAAACTTGAAGCGCTCAGTGATAGGTCCCTGCCAAGCAGAATTAAAAAGCAAAAAGAAACTTTTTGTCAGTCAAGGTCAGGTTTTTAAAAAAAAGAGAAGAAGAAGCCCTGCCATGAACATAGTGGTTCCTAAATCCAATATGTAAAATAAGAAATTATGATTTGCACATAACTGAATATGTATGTTTTCAATATAATGGCTGCATTATGGAAAACTGTTCAAAGTAGGCTGGGTGATTACACAACCACCACTGAAAAATTATATAAAAATTTGAGGCTTTTGGTGCTGGGTGGTGCATTTTCTTGGGGGCATTTTCTGGAGAATTCTCTGGGGATGTCTCTGTAACACGTCCCTCTTCATCATGTCTCTACATCTTGTCTCTTCATCATGATATACCTGTATATGGTTTGTGAACACACACAAACTAAAGTGACAATACACAAACTTATTTGTTTGAAAAATCCAGTTGAATTTACCAGTCAAAGACATCAGGTAGTTACAGGTCAGCTGTTTCACTGGTTCATTGTGCAAACAGCTAATTGGATGATTAGTGAAGCTTCCTCTGTCACCTAGGATGTAGGCATTGTTTTAGTTGAAACTTGGTTAAAAATGAGACTACAAAGATGGTGATACACAATAAACATGAGAATGGGTGAAAACTGCTCCCAGAATCTCTACAAAGTGTCTATACATTTGATTTGTATTGTCAGAATATTCTGAATTTTAGGTTAGCTGGTTCTTCAGGGCACTGGGATTAGTGGATGCCATGATATTAAAGATCTCAGGGCTGGAATCTCATTGACATTTTATGAATATCACCTGAGCATGAAGTCAACTGGATCTGCATTTTCAACTGAAGATAATCTAGTAATAAACAGTTGAAAGTGTCTTTATTCTGAAGGTTGGGCATCAGGGGTTCGGGGAAATGGTGATCGGGGTTCGGACAATGGGCATCAAGGGCCGGGGGTGGCCATGGTTTTTTTCAGGTGCATCTCCTCCTCTGTGTGGAGAGCTCAATCCAGTCTTGTGCTTGTCTTCCCTCATGGTCGCAGCAGATGGCCCTCACCATCAAATGTGACAGAGGAATTCATCTGGCAGGTCTTCCTGACCAGGACCGCCCCTCCTCTACTACACTGCCCTATTTGTATTCTCTCCACAGCAGATGAGGCACCCGGCCTTCTCCACTCTGGGCATCTGGGGCCTGGCTTGCGGGTGCCTGATCCAGTCCCGCCTGGCAGTTGGAGCAAGCCGTCCTCTGCAACTCCACACTCACATGCACACATACGCACACATTCACATGCACACCCTCACACTCACACACACTCACACAAAGAGTCCATGCCAGGCATCTGAGGTGACGGGAACGTAGGTCTGGGGCAGATGAGTAAGCATCAATGTGTATAGTATGTCACATGACTATCACACTGCAATCATGTACCTTACAGGTATTTAAAGGGAGCAGGAAAACAGAAAACCAGAAGAAGGGTTTCAGAAATTCAGAGTTTCAGAGGTCAAGATGCTCAAGATACTGCTTTCACCATGTTGTTCAGTGTTCAAAGCGACAATGGTACATTTGATGTTTATTAAATGGTGTGATCCAATAAGATTTATTGACCGCAATGTCCCAAACAGAAAAAAAAAATCATGTGTGGCATTCAGCAGATATTTAGCTAAACAATGAATGTTTTCAGTGCTCCCTGTTAATCAATTTATGATCTTGACCTGAAGATGATTCAATGCTGCTCTTGTGTATTGCATCACTTCCCCCAGAAAATGCAACTAACAGCTGCGATGCCATGTGAAAACTTGCATATCACTGTAGTTCTTGATGGTGCCTGTAAAGAGAGGGACGGCAGCATTCAGGGAGAAAGCAGGCCGGGCGAAGGCCAGGTAGCGAGGTGCTGGAGTGCTCCAGGAGCTGGGCTGATAAAGAGGCACCAGGCAGCTGCTGCCTCCAGCATCACTCACCGAGGGCTAATGTGTCCCGGCCGAGGTGCTGAGGAGGTTTATTTGAAACCAGTCGGGCATTTCTGATAGACACCCCCCCCCACCCGCCTCCCCTGCACTTTCACTCCTTCTTCACTCCATCTCTTGCTCATTCCCTTACACCTCCTCCCTCCTCTTCTCTTGCCTGTCTCCCTCACACACACACACACACGCACACACACACACACACACACACAGAGAGACACACTCCGGCAGGGCCAGCTGCGCTGTGGTTGGGGACGCAGAGGAATGCCGAGCAGGGCAATCACAACATCATCAGCTCGGCGTGTGGAGGTTGCAGGCCCAATAATGCACCTCTAATTGAATAACTTATCCACATCACATCTCCCAGGGGGACGCCCCAGGCTCAGCACGGTCTGAGAGACAGATGGTAGAAAGGGAGAGGGATCCCCTTCACACACTCACACACTCGCCCTGCAATCAAACCTAGTTACTCCTCTTCTTATAATAGACAGAGAGAGGCTTTGTTCATGCAACACAGTTAAAGAATGGTTATTTGAAATGGACAGAATGGTTATTTGGAATTATTTTTTCTTAGGCAAAGAGAAATAGAGAGAGAAAGTACTTCTCTGTGGATGGATATATCCGATTAAGACCCCTCTTCTGGGGGGGGTTTATTTTTTTTGCTTCTTTGCTTTGACACCCATCGGCTCACAGCGTAAAGTGAATGAGTCCTGTTTCCTCTCTGCACAGTGCCATCCTGTCTCAGAAGAACCACACCCGGTAACAGACCCAACCAGTAACAGACCCACCCAGTAACAGACTCAGGCAGTAACAGACCCAGCCAGTAACAGACCCAGTAAGAGACTATAATGCTGAAGGAGAATTCCTCTTAGCCCATGCAGTCACTGTTCTATTGCTTCTGTAGTTGACAGGTGTATAGGACATTGCACAAACAAATTGTCCTGTGTGTTGGTTCAGGAACGATTTCTGCCATACCATCTTTGTTCCTTTGTTTCATTAATTCTTCACTGTACACTTTTCCAACAGAGAATGCTCCACACGAGAGATTCTTCAGCTCATGTTAAAAGGAAAATCTTTTTCTTTTTTGAGTCAAAAAAACTCAAAGAGATTTTCTTGTGAAAGATATTTACCTGATAGTAAAAATCAAAACATTGAACAAGCAACATGTAGCCTTGTATCCATGTATTCATGTAGCCTTCTCTTTACAATTAACCACATATCCCTTATACAGCTTGGCTTTTCGAAATGCAAAGAAAAATAATAGTTTTTCTATTTATCTATGTATATTCAAAAGCCCATTGTTCTATTAAGAACCCTTTCAGAACCTTCACGAATGCATGTATTGCAAATATTTCAAGTATCGTACTCAGGGTCGATAGAATTCTAGTTAGTCTTAGGAAGGGTTGTGACCAGGCAATACATCGATTTACCCTTCATAGTTGGCTGCACTACATTTATCCGGCAGAGTGCTCAAATTAGCAGCTCTCTCCCAATTAGTTCCCTCGCAACAGTAGTGCAGAGCCAGTCAAAGGGCTCATTACCCCCATCGCTTCAGTCTGCCATATGCAGCCTCTACTCCATGAGCCTTACGCCCTCCGCAGTTCAGCAAAGACCGGCACGGAGCCGCAAACACGCAGTCCCGGACGCACTCGTCGAGCGTCTCGACCCAGGGGTCGAGAGGCTGTCTGACGCTGGACTAGCACATGCTGGAGCCAGCGCTGCGGAAGCAGGCTAAACCCCGCACACTGAGTCACGCGCGTCTGCCAGACATGGCGCAGTGCATCTGGTTTCAACCTATTAACAACACGGCCAATTGTGTTGCCATGACTCATTCCCATTTGAAACCTCCCTTAAGAGTAAAGCGCTACAAAAGATGCCACCCGCCACCCGCACATTAGCTTCCAGCGTTCGAAAGTTTGGGCTGACTAACAGATAGAGGCAGAAGACAATCCAGCAGGAAAACTCCAAACTTTCCAAATTAAAATCCCCTTCACTGAAATGTTGTGTGTTAAGCAGTGCCATTATATTTCAGAAACTTCAGGGTACTGGTACATCAGGTTGGCTTAGCATAAGCTAAAAGACCCTCAGCACTCTCCATTGTCCTTGAAGTGGAACACTTAATGTCCTCTGCTGTAAATACAGTCAGTTGCACCCACACCAAGGGCCTCTGACAGAGTGCCACTGATGGGTCTTGGGAGTGTAATGTGCTGGGGGCCAAAACGGACCAGCAGGGGTTTCACAGGACTGTAGAGCTGCAGGCTCAAACAGTGGATGGAGAGAGCACCCAGGAACGACACTAACCCTGCATCTCTGTTCTCATTATACTGTTCTTAAAGAGAACGCAGTACCACTCTGTTCTGACAGCCTGCAATTGTCTATGAATTCTTTTCTTTTCTTTTTGATGCTTTGTATTTTCAAAGATCAGTGATGTATGTGACTAGACAGAAAGGTTCATCAACAGGGTTACTCGAGACCATTTTACCAATGAATACTTCACCTTATTTAATGTGATTACTTAACATTCAGTGACAGCTTTAATAATACGAGATTTTTCACATTGACTTTTGAAGTTTCACATCACTGTGGCCTCAAGGGGCGGGGGGGGGGGGGGGGGGGGGGGGGGGGGGGGGGGGGGGGGGGGGGGGGGGGGGGGGGGGGGGGGGGGGGG
>JAOYMR010000023.1:7546560-7565811 GCA_025802075.1 Tenebrosternarchus preto
CCCCCGCCCTTCCGATCTGGCCTCCCCTACGCCATTACAAGAAGCCCCCCCCCCCCCACCACAGGAATCGTCCTCATTCCGGAACACATACGGAATGCGACCTTTTGTTTGGAGTATGATATTTGTCGGATTGCCGGCCAGGGAGCTCTTGCCACCAAAAGGAGTCTTGAATAAACAGAAGATCTAGCAGCACACAGTGTCCATGTCTCATCACTGGTCTAGTGACTCACACAGTTCAACTCTTTTTTCCTCCCCAGCTGCCCACTAGACAGCACCTCTGGAACTCCTTAGCCAAACTGTGACCTGTAATCACTAAAGAGGACTAATAAATCCTTAGTTGTGAATCACTTGCTCAAAAACATCTTTTTTTAACATCACACTGTAGTCCGAGTCTCAAAACACGAAAATGCTCTTCCAAGTCAACGTATACGTTCAAGACGACTGATTTTGCACCTGTAACAGCAATACAGAATAGCAACACACAAACATGCTAGCATCTTTTCATACTTGATCACATAATCATAGTTGAATTTTGTACTCAGCTATGAAGTAACCATAGTAATCTGATTTACTGTGTGTTTGGTGGAACTCGCTGGGATTCTAAACTGCTCTCTTCTAAGGTACACTATGAAGGAAAAGTACCCAGTGAAGTTCTCTCCGAGCCGCCTCGGGCTGAGTCGCTGTAAGTAAATAAATAAATAAATAAACTGCTGGATCAATCACAGGCTTTGCAACCATGGCGACCTGCAATCCTTGTAAGCACAGGCCAATCATTTTTAATTTTAAGTACACAGGTTTTTGGAAGCCATTCCCAGTCTGGAGAGAACAAAAAAAGCTAGTCTCAGTCCCATTACTAAAGACCTTGAGACTACTTCAGAGGTCAAATTAGCATTCAAGCACAAGAGCAAATTACTGTGTACACATGAACACATCAGTGACTTCCTCTGATTGACATTTGCTGTGGAGGATGTCGGAAAGATTATTATTGCTTCAGGGTAATCGTCAACATTACTGCGATGTATTTAGCATAGGGGCAGGCGTATATCATCGTAACCACCCCTCTCTGCGTGAATCTGTAAAGCAATGAAAATAAAGACCCTCTGAATGCCACGGTTCCACCCTTGGGCAAACAATTTTTCCTATACATGTATTTTAAAATAATATATATATTCACTGTTGTGCCGTAAAAAAAGGAAAACCAAAAACATCAAGTTGGAAAGAACATGAAGGCCAAGGTATAAAACTGCAGTGAAAGACGCGTTTTAATAGGTTATAGGGTCTTGACCAATAGACAAGTGGTGATCAAAGAGTACTGATGCAATGGGAAAAACAAACCATAAGAGACCTTCAAACTGTGACCACGAGTCAGGTTTTATGAAAGACATTAATAAGAAAATATTGCATTTGGCACCTTCTCTATGAAGCAACAGAAAGTATGTCATTATTTTTTTAACCATCAGTTCTAATGTGGCTTTATTATGATACACACTTCAAGGGCCATACAAAGATATAGTTCACACAGTTGTGCAAAAAAAAAAAAAAAACCCCACACTTTTTAGCACCCTTTACTACCCTGACGAGGGGTAGTGCATGTCTGTGGAGCACAGCACAACAACCACCAAACTGCCCTTCATCAAAGGACAACTGTGACATTTTAGAAAGCAGCAGACTGAACAACCTGCTGTAAATACGATAAGACACTTTTGGACTGAAACGAGTCTTGGTGAGTGAAGGGATGTTGAATGCCCTACCAGCTGTTCAGAGGAGCAGCCAAGCAGACCAGAGGGACTCTGAAACAAAGCCTCAGAAAGACTTGTTTGCTCTGCTGGGATTATTTGCCATAAGTATGTTAACACGTGCCTCCCAAAGTGTGATAAAGTGTGATGTCACTTACCACATGCACCTTGTCTTGTACGCTGACCTCAGAACCACCACTGCTCTAGAGGCTTTTGCTCTGGGCCTGTTCCAAGCTTTTAGAAACAGACTAGAATATGGTTTCAGCCTTTCAATTCAAATAATCATCTTTCCAGCAGACACATGCAGACACCTAGAGTCCATCTGCATTTAACACACGACAAGGAACTAAAACAATTATTCCCAAAAGATCACCATTGGCATTCTAAATAAACATTTCTTTAAGACATAATGAAAGCAATTTGAGAGGGGGGGGGGGGGGTGAGTTGAAAAATACATGCTGATCTTTTCAATTTGGAAAGGATAATACACTGGATTTATGGGATAGAATGACTTTATAAAAAATACAAAATAACCCACAACACACGCATAACAGTAATCAGTAATCCAACTGCAATCTTTCAGCTCTATGGCAACAACAGGACACCCCTCCCACAAACCAACCACAAATGCACAGAAATCTAGAACTGCTGAATAAAGTGCAGTATGGTGTCTGCTCACACAGCCTGGCCAATTCCTACCAGCTGCTCGTTTAACTGGGAGCATGAGACGACGGCAGCGTGTACAAGGCTGACCCTGTAAAAGGGGAGTGGATGCAAGTTTAGATCAAGTGTGATAACAGATAATTAGAGCAAAACAGACCCTTAAGAAATGGGGAAAAATGTCAGATAAACAGTAGCATGTGGGTTTTTTTTCAGGCCTTCCCACAGGGCTGGGCTGGTGTTGTCCATCAGATGTGGATGTACAACTGCTTTAGTGACAGTTGAACATGGGGAAAGCAGCAGTATGCAACAGGTTCGCGTTCTGTTCTTCAGTTACATACTACTGGTTATTTGCTGGTCACATGGGAGGGTGGGGCTTAGGAAAAGAGCTGAATACTGATTAGGTAGCACTTCTCAGCTGACCACAGCACACCACGTGTACCTGCCTCATGCACCAGCATACAAATCACTGCCTCTCTTTTACAACCTGCAATATTCATTACTCTTAAAATGAAATTTTAATAAAGAAATTTCCACTTATCACTGCCTTTAGAGCCGAGGGAACAGAGGCCTACGCTAACACACTCACCCTGTTACTGCTGTTCATGGACATTTTTTTTTTTTTTACAGATCTTATACTGTAGTACTTTATCGCCATGGAAAAAAATAATAATAAACAAGAATTTTGCAAATGAAGTGCAACAACACTTTGCATAGCAACAGCTACACAGCAACCATTTACAATGCGTGACATCTTCATAAATCATTTATAACGCTCCACTGGCAGGTAACATCCAGTTCTAGACACTGAAGGGGCGTTACATACAACACAAAAGACCAGGGTCATTTGCAGATGGAGAAAAACATTTTGGGGATGAAGCGTTTGTTCTGAATCAAACATAGTATTCTGTTATTGCAAACCTGCAGGGAAATGTCTTAAATGCTAAATACCCTGCGCAGAAGCAACTTTCCACTGCATGCGCAGGAACCAGCAGAAAGTTGCAGCTCTGTGGCAGATGAACATCTCGTCTCTCCGATGTGACTCATTTGCCTTGAAGCCCATTCAGTACCAGGTGAAGCACCCCACCAGCATAAGGCGTTGGAGAGGAGGTTAAATTTGGATGACAATCGGCAAGTCAGAGAGGAAACGGAGAGACACTTTCAGTTCCTGCCTGAACTTTGGGTTAAGCTCTTCTAGCACAGTGTCGATCTGATAGGCCAAATATTTCAGTTTTTTTCTCTCAGTTGACTGCGTCACTGCCTCTTTTGTTGTGCTCTCCGGAGCACATAGACCGGAGTCCCTCTGCCTACCAGTCCCAAAACATACACCGACATCAAGGCAACGTTGCTCAGCCATGAGTCACGCTGCTCTTTGGAAAGAAAATACATTCATATTGTTTTCAAGTATTTTCGACGCAGCTGAAAGTGTAGCATCAGTCATTATACGAAGAGTCCACCATCTCCTCCCAGAAAGCTGAAGTTTATTAAGCGATGTGATGAGAGTGTGGCACAAGCAGGAATTCTCATTTCTCACCATCATTTCCTTTGGGATGCTTTTTTTGTGTTTTGCAATCATGGGGGTACAAAGCTGCGGGGGTGGTTGTGGGGTGTGGGCGTGGCCGTGGGCTGTCAGGAGCCAGCCAGCAGGCTCAGGGCTTCTTGCTGGCTGCTTTGGTTTTGCTGGTGCTGCTGGCCTTGAGCTGGGTCATCTCCACGTCGCCCGCAGCAACAGCTTCCATAGGGAGGCTGTTACGCATGCGCTCGATGGTCCTCTGGTAGGAGGCCTTCTCTTGCTCCAGAGAACGAATCAGGTGTTTCATCTGGCTCTCGCGGGCCAGGAAGCTCTCCACACTGTTCTCCAGGCTTTGGATCTTCACCCGTGCTGCCTACCACACACACACACACACACACACACACACACACACACACACACACACACACACACACACACACACACACACACACACAGACAGAACTAAGAAACACAGGCTATAAGGAGACTGCTGTAGGCCTCTGTGCTAATTGCTCAGATCAAGCTATCTCCAGGGCTGCAGCAGGAGGCATGCTCGACCTTATGGCCGTTAGCAACCACGGGGTGGAGAGCATAAGACATCAAGATGGATGATGTCTGGTTGAAGACTGATTACCTTTAATGAGATCATCTTTCAGGGTTTCCCTTTTAGGGGGTAATTCAGGTCTCAAACTATTCAGTGACACCTTGTCATTGCAATCCAAATTCTGATCAACCACCACTTTTTATCTTGTTTTCACCTCTAACTGCAATGGCTTAAACACAAACGTCAACTAGTAACTCATGCATTTAGACAATCTTAAACTGCTGTTTAATGCTTGAGCAAAAGAACTAAACAGAAATAGACTACCATATCTGCAAGTGAAGATATCTGCAAGGGTTCTCAAAAGACTGATTCAAGGAAAGAATCTTTGGCAGAACATCCACTGGCAGAGACGTTTGAATTACGTTCCTTTGTCCTTACAGAGCTCAGAAAGATCTGTACTATGCTGCCACCTATCTGCATACATGAAACCATGGACTGTCACATTTTCTAAATCCTTCATTTGAAGTGCTTTTTCTTCAAGAGTTACTGGATAGCCTTAATTTTCACTCTTCAGAACAATTAATAACAATCACTTTTAAAAGAAATTTAAAAAAAAAAAAAAAACACAAAGGCTTTGGGGAAAAAAAAAAAAAAAAAAAAAAAACCTTCACACCTGCAGCTTCTCCAGTAGGTCCATGTTTTGCTTCTTTAGCTGTATACTGGTCTTCTCCAGCCTGTCTAGTCTCTCCAAGTCCTCAGAGAGTGGAGCACCGTCCACCATCTCGTCCTGCAAGACGTGGTACTCCACCTCATAGGCGTGCAGCTGCTTGGAGATGTCCATCTCTAAAGCCTGCCAGGCAACAGCGCCCTCTGGGCGTTACTACAAGTGATGCAAGACAGATATTGGTCTGCAAAGGACCGTTTGGTGGAATTTTATGGACTAGATTTTGTGGTAAACTTATGGTCACAACTGAAGTAGGCCATGAAGAGGGAGAGAACTAAGAAGGTTCCTATTATAAGCTCAATCTTGGCTAACATCTGACACAGTAGGAAGTATCCCTAAATAATAGAGCCACTATAAAGTCCTGTGTTTGTTCAGCAAACAGTCACATGGGACTATTGTATTTCTGTGATTATGTGCTAACTACAGTGCACAGTGTTCTTTCCTTTACTCTTACAATAAAATATGGAAAACCTGGATGCCCTTGTACCTTGGTGATTGTCTCTTCCATCTGGTTGTGTGTGAGAGTGGGGAGAGTCGCCTTAAGGTAGTCCACAATGCTCTCAAAGCTGTCACACTCCAGTATCTCTCCCTCGTGATTACTCAGCAGACACAGAGCCACCTTAAAAATCACCTCCGTGCCCTGGACAAACAGGAGGTCTGGCAAAACAACGCAGATACGTTTATAAAATGTATGGAAACACAGAAAAACAACTGCTCCATGGAGGAAGAGGAGGGCTGAACACACCGAAGATGCGGGAGACAAAACCAAGGGGGAACTGCGAGGCGTACAGCGTGAGGAACCAAGGTGCGGCATACAGGCTCGGGCTGACCTCGTGCTCCTCCAGGTGGGAGTAAAGGCCACGGTGGTAGTCATGCAGCAGCCGTGACAGCTGGTACATCTGAATCTGCAGAGAGAAAGAGAGAGAGTGAGAGAGAGAGAGTGAAAGAGTGAGGGGAGAGTGAGTGAGTGAGGGAGAGAGAGAGAGAGAGAGAGAGAGAGAGAGAGAGGGAGAGAGAGAGAGAGAGAGAGACAAAGTGTGTAAGAGAGCCCTCACAGTAAGCCAGCTGAACTTTGGTCGGCCAGAGACGCTGGTTGTTGGCTCACTCACTGGTCTTGAGGAGTAAACGTTAACACTGCGGCTGAATAACCACAAAAGGACCATCTGAAGAAGGAAGGCTAACAGAGCGTTCGGCTGAGGGAGGTGTTTGGAGAAGAGGTGTGGCTCAAAAGCAAACGTTATTTGCTTGTTTGAAAGTTAAGCGGACGCAGCTGAACGGGGACTGCTCAGAACTGTGTACAAACTATTTGGGCACCACGATGAAAAGCTGCTTATAAGAGTGAAAGCATTTGAGGCATTTTCACAAGATTCCAAAAGTATTTATTATAGCAACGGCTGTACAAAAATCTGTGGTTCAACAAAGGTGAATCAGTAACTTCTCATTTGACATCAAACCATTCCTCAGGTTACCCATTATGTTGGTGCGCTACACTGTACAACTTCATACATTCTTACTGACCACGACATTCACAGCAGACCAATCATGCTCTTTTTTTACGGAAAATAGGCGGTACCGGCGACCGACGTGCTCAGAGGCCGAGAGAACCCCGGGCCACACACCTGCAGCGAGATCATGTCGGGCCGGTACTGACGGCGGAGGCCCAGGTCGTACATGAGGAACTTGAGCGTGTCGAAGGCCTGTTCCTCACTCATGTGGAGCAGGAGAACGCCCGCCACGAAGCTGATGCCCTGGCAGTAGCCCACCTCGGCATCGAGCAGGGAGTAGGCCTTTAGCAGGTTGTAGAGGGACAGCTGGCCTGCACCCAGCTGGGTGCTGAAGTACTGGTGCGTGGGGAACGTGCGGCCTGGGTGAGGGGGGGCGGAGACAAGGGGCGGAGACAAGGGGCGGAGACGGGGGAAAGGGCAGGTGAGCAGAAACTTCGTATAATGCTGTGCAACATAAATCTAAACCTGTAGTTATCCAACATCTAATTCCACAAACAGTAGGGGCAGTAGGGTGAGGGAGGGGCACACACCCAGGTCCACCAGGATGGCGTGCTGCTGGCCAGTGAGCTGCTTCAGCAGGTCCTGGTAGGGCGTGTCTGGAGGCTGCAGCCGCTGGGGCTGCCGCTGACGCAGGCGATACTGCTGGGACAGGAGCAGCCACACCTCGCCACGGCGACCTTTAGGGACACCTGTACGCACGCACACACTCGTACAGTCAGAAAGGAGGTTAGTGACAGGGTTTCACAGAAAACACGGTCCAGGCTCATGATGAACCACCTGATGAACAGCCTAATAATATTTACAGACCTGTATAAAAAGGCCTCATAAATGACTTGATTTTTAGATTTCAAAACAATTCAGAGAGCAGCGTGATCCTTCGGAGAGGAGTGCAGATGTCAGGAGAGCAGGATGCCGTTACCCTGGCAGATGGCCGCATGAGTCTCTTCCTTGTCCCACTGCACCTTGGTCCTGCAGGAGCCACTCAGCTTCCGCTCCCACAGTGCCTGCACCTCCTTTGGGCACTCGCCTACCTCCTGGTAATCCAGCTTCATCTTTCGGATGTGCAGCTCATCTCGGCTGGCTGTACATAAGAGGACACACACACACACACACACACACACACACACACACACACACACACACACACACACACAGAACTTGGTCCTTAAACTCTGATCATAAATTTAGAGCTGTGTGTAGAACAGCCACTCAAATCACTCATTAAAGGAATCGAGCTACAGAAGTTAAGGGGGACGTCAGAGATGAACCCTAGGTCCAGTCCTGCTGTTGCTATGGGGACAGGGAAGTCAGATGCCATAGCAACTTCAGATACTGCTGCGTAGTTGCACTGAGTCACAGGTCATTCCACGTTCAGCAAAAAACACACTTTCACACTCTACAGCAACACACAGGAGTGTTAATCAGCAGCTGGGACGGCTTCAAATGTGCATGCCACAATAAACCTCTTCATCGAAGGAAATTCTATCTACGCATCCAGCAAGACAAACTAAACCACAAATTAAACCACAAGCCAAACTAGCCACAGGGAGACTGAGAATAATAAATAATAGAGAAGCGAGTGAGGGCGTACAACACTCGAGGCTCGGCGAGGCTCACTCACACGTAGCGTTTGTGGTTAGTTGTGGTGCCTGTTAACAGGGCATGCAGACACTTCTAGCGCTGGCTGGTCATAGGAGACGCAGTGCTTCACTCTCCACGGGCCTTGGACCCTGCATTCCCTCCTCTTACCTTCTGCTCAAAACAAGCCCTTCCGTTTAGAGCAGGGCCCCCAGGTCCTCGGCCCCCCCAGGCCCGCACATCACACAGGGAGACAAGCGAGGGGGGGGTGGAGAGAGAGCATGGCTGTCACTGGAGCACTAGTATCAGTGTGGGCTTTTGTAGCCAACAGGGGGCAATATTTCACAAGCTATAAACATTACACTACCGGTACTTTTTTTTTTTTTACCTTAAGTATAAAGTGTGATTAAATGTATGACTCTCAGTAAACTTTAAAACCTATCATATAAGGATAACATGTTAAGAAAGCTGCTGTATGTAAGCCGTACACCATGGCTAAGATCACCGAAATAAAAATGTGTTCTTGGAGATGCTAGAACTTAATCCAGGCATTCCAGTCTAAATATATCCATGTCCCAGAATGCCAAACAGAGGCAGCAGCAAGTGACACACTGAAAAGGCAGAGAAAGGCAGAAACAACAGCATAGCAGATCTCATGCGACCTACCCAGGCCCTGCATGTGGAACCACACAAACTACAGTGATAAGAGCACATGTCAGGCTCAAGATAAAGATGTAGATGATGCACTAATCGTGTGTGTGTGTGTGTGTGTGTGTGAGTGTGAGTGAGAGACAGACAGAATGGTGGCACATAGGATGTGTACACAAGAGGGGGAAGTGCATGGAGAGCATGTGGTAGGAAAGAACTGTCTCTGTGACACTAACCCTCCAGCCGTTGGTTCTCCTTCTCCATGCGGATGAGGAGGATCTGCTGGTGAATGGCTTTCTTCCAGAGTGCTCTATAATCAGCGTCAGTACGCCTGCCAGGCTCGCCCCCGGTGCCCGGGCCTCCGGTGCCCTGCTCCACCGCCAGCAGGCCTGCCAGAGTGGCCTGCCCTTGCTCCAAGGGACGAGGAGACAGGGGCAGCAACTCCTGGCCATCCATGTCTGCAAAACAGCCAATATCCATGTCTGCAAAACAGCTCGCTCACTCGCTCACTCACTCACTCACACTTTGGGCTGACCGACCCTGTGGCGATAATCTAGTTGATTCGTGTTTATATTTGGTTTGACACGCTCATATGCATTGGTTTTACCGATACACTGGAAGAACAATTCTACAAATGCAAACGGACACAGCAATGTTGACTATAAACAGGGCATTGGGAAGGAAGAGGGCCCATGTTGACTGTACACACATTTGTTTGTGTGCGTTTACCCACCAGCACTGAGGGTGGAGGTAGAGGCCTTGTTGAGGGGCGAGGCCACCCTCAAGAAAATCTTCTGACGCCAAGACACTCGACGTGGAGTTACAGCAGGCAGAGAGTCGGAGATACTGCCAGATAAACTCCTCTTCCTGCCGTCTCCATTACTGTCCCAAACACACAAACACAAAACACACCCGCCACATTAGCAACCACATACAAACATATCTCCCTAAAGGAAATGTTTTTCATCCCTGTCTTGAATATTAGGGACAAGACATCAAAACAACATCCTTTTTAAATGCTGGTTTGAAAAATTAATCTGAAAACTGTATCCATTCTGACTTCCCAGGTGGCACATTTTACAACATCCAGGAAGTAATCATTCTTTATTTTGTAAATGTTACATTATACTATGGTTTTTCCTTCAAAATCGTCACAAACAATTTTAAACTATTTTATTTTAGGCAAAATTAATAAACAGGGAGCCACAGGTCATGCACTATAAGAATGCAGGTGAGGACTTTTCATTCAGCTATTAGCAAGTAAAGATATTAATGTCATAGTTGATAATGACATGGGTAGTACTGTCAATTCATAATGACGTACAGAAACAAAAGCAAACACCTGAAACACAATTAGTTACATGATTGTTAGAAAAACACAGACTGAAAATATGCAAGTTAAGTGTCTTCATGCATAATTAACAGGAGAGAATCTACAGGATTCCTACGCAAGATTCACACATCTGCCTATTAAAACGCAGAACATCATTTAAGGCATATATTTAAGAAATTTATATACATGTCCAGTATCACCACATTCTTACACCTGATACCGACTTAAACACACCTGTCGTTGAACTTAAAAATATTTGAGACTGGATTTAGAAATGTAGCCCCATATCCAGTGCAAGCTAAATGTTAGGAAAGCTGAGAAGACCAGGCACCACCAAGCTTCATCAGGAGACACAGAGCTTCCTATCAAGTGTAGGCCTTCCAGAGCTCTCTCCAAGGCCACCCAGCTTTAACACCCTCTCATAAAACACATTCATTAGTCCTGCTCTCAGACTCTCCTCAGTCAGCTAACCATGCGCTGCTCTGGCACACACTCAACCTCATGAAAACCAAACATCTGTTTAACCTGTGACGAGTCTAACGAGTCCTCAGAGTCCATGACCAAGCTTAAACCACCTCAACTAAGAGATATACCGAATTATTTTTTATGGTTGTTTTATGATTAATGATATGATCAAAGTCAAAGAGTGACTTGGATCCAAAAAGACACACACTACTTGAATTTAAGAGAACCCATCCAACAGGAACACACAGGCACACCAGGGAAAGTATATCATTTTAATGGAAATGTACCATTTGAACTTTTACCTGTTCATATAACCATTTTAAAAAAATGGTGGAACTTGACCTTTACTGGTAAACAACATCTACTGAAAGAACAGCCCAACATCCAGCAATTTCACAGAACAAAGCTTGTATCTATCAGGATAAAAATCAAAGCTTTTTAAAAAAAAAAAAAAAAAGACACTGGCCATTTGTTAATACCAATAAAGGCTGTTACATAATTCTAAAAATATTTGAAATGATTTCAATTAGTGAGTTAAAGGTATAAAGTGGATGTAGCCGCGATTAGTAGAAAGCAGGTTGAGTTTGTAAACGGTAGCAGGTATGAGGGCAGGTTAAAGCGTCGCAGTTCTGCTGTGGACTACGCCTGCACACAGAGGCCTGACCACAGCGTGCAGTGTGGGAGAGGGAGCCTCTGCCTCTGAGGGATCAGATTTCCCGGTTTCCCGTAGATGCCGACAAACAGTCCAGCAGTGCGGAGAGATGGAGAGGGAACAAGAAATGCAGCTCCTCTCGGAAGGTACGTAGCCATATTGATGGGTTAAGGACCAGACAGACATAGAGGAGGCTGCTGCCATTGCTGTGCAGGCCAAAGGGGGGGAGGGGTCGTCACTGCGGGCCCTGGTGCCGGAGGGGGGGGGCGGGAGCAGCAGACGTCCCGCCCCGCCCCCGCTCTCACCTCTTGGGGCTGGCGCTGTCCGGCAGGGTGGCCAGCGAGCTGAGGGAGCCCAGGTAAAAACCTTTCAGGAAAGTGGGAGTGGTGAAGGAAGAGGGGAAGTTGAAGGAGTTCTCGCCCTCAGAGATGCTGCGCGCTCTCTGGACACGCACCGGGCTAAAAGAAGTCCCACAACACACACACACACGCACACACATTATGACAGGCAAGAAACAACTCCGCTGTGGCACAACGATGAGCCAAAAGTTTCATTTATATACAGGCCTACTGCGGCAGTCCTTCAAATGAATGCGTTCAAAGCTAAAACACACTCGACTGTTTTCAGACACTCGACTGTTCCTCTTTATCCTCGTCAATAAACAGCTTCTCTATTAGCACAACCTTAAATAATCACTCCCATTTTAATGCCTTTACATACATCTTCACCAGACAGGCAGTTATAAAGCTATTTCAGTCAGAATCAGAAGTGCATCCCTTGTATCAGAGTGATTTGATCATTTGATTGCATTAGTACACAGCAACATGCTTCAGTCTTCATTATCCACGTTAGCATACATGCTGAAGTCAGTAGTATTTTAATGCTCGTATTCTCATCTGAAGGTGCACATCCTTTCTTCAACATGAGGAAACTGACTCAGCATTTTAACACACAGATATGCCTACATCCTTCCTAGTTCAACTATCACATCGGCCAAATGTTTGTGTGTGCTGAAGTAAAACTAACACAGCAAAATAAGAATTTGAAAATCACCACCTACAATAAGTCTGTATTACTTCATTACATAAGAGCAAACAGGAAGTGATGCGTCACCTGTTCAGAAGCAGCTCTGGAGTCAGAGGCTGCTGCCTCTGCACTGATGTCTTGGCTTGTGTGGGCACCTCAGTGAAGGAGATCTTCTTCTTGATGGGCGGGTGGCTGAAGGTGTGTGCACGGCGACGGAACTGAGGGGCATCGGGGTCCTCGTCCAAGTAGGCGGGCGGAGTGCCTGGAGGGGAGTCCCCGGGAGAGTCGTCCGGCTGGGTGGCCAGAGACAAGGTGGAGCGGTCAGTGGTCAGGCTTCAGAGAGCCGGCGGGAACTTCACGGTGGCGAGAGCAACCTAGCGCTGATGCGGTCGGAGGTGAACCCGAGACAGGTGCCTGAATGTCAGCTACACCCTACTCGCCCGGCCTCCACTCCAGAGATGCGAGCACTGTCCTTGTGCTGGACACAGTGGCAGCTCTAATGCTCTGGGATCTACTGTAGGCTGATGGCCTGTGGCTACGAGACGTCAAATTGTGCGTGCGTGGGTGGAGCCGGAGCACAATGGGGGGCGGTCCCACGGTTTGCTGCGCTGGCCTTTCTTATAGGCCCCTACTGGACTCTCTTCCTCAGTCTGTTTCCTGTCATCACCCCATAACAAACACACACATACACCCCGCCCCCCCCCCTTCCGGTGGAACCAGGAAACCGGCTGTGGCACGATTGTCTTCACTCTCCTGTTGTTCATGTATGTAGAACAGCCCCTGTCCCAGTTCTACTGCAAAGGCTAAATTTGAGGAAAAAAACAAATTGTCCTGGTGGAGGGGGAAGTGAGGGGGTGACCCAGCAAACTTCAGAAAAAACAACACTGTATTCAGAGGGGGTGTATTAAATACCAATGAAACATTAGTACAATAACATTCAGTAATAACAACAACAGCTGGGAAAAATACACTTGCAAACACTACTACTTCCACTATTACAGAAGACTGGCTCAGATCTTGTGTTACAGCCAGTAAAGATTAACCAAAACTGTTCGATGCAAACTGTCCAGAGAGTGCAGCCGGAGAACAGCATGTATGAGAGCACTTCTACACAACTGTGTGGTTCACCACAGGGGAGAACAGAGACACCAGGGGGCTCTGCATGCTCGGAGCCTGCCCACGCCACGTTAAGGAGACCCAGGAGATGCATGGACCACAGCCAGCAGGTCCTAGAGCCCGCGATCACCATCACACGCTTACCGCACATTCCACACAGTGGTGAGCTGCAGTCCCAATGCCCCACCCACGGCTAGACAGCGAGAGAGATCAGCCTCGGGCAGACAGGCGCATCCAGCAAACATCCAGACACTTATGAGATGCCGACAGGTGTTGGCATAGCAGGAGTGTATCAAAGAGAGACTTCCCACACAGTCCTGCTGAGCGGGGCATGAACTATGAGTGAAGTATGAGTAAACCTCTGGGATTGGCTTGCGCTGTGTAAGGGTAGGCGGAATCGGGAGGTGATACTCACGCGGTCAAAGCTGCCCATGCTTCCGAGACGCATCCGCATTCGGGTCGCCCCCTGGTGGACAGATTAAACGTCATTCTTAATTTTGTTGTGGTATTAGTAAGCCACCACGAAAGGATAAACAAATCAATCCCTGTTCCTGTACCAATAAGGAAAGAGGAAGAGACTGCGAGGTGCACGCACACGCACACACACACACACACGGCAAAATAAACTCGTACATACCCGTGAAAAGATGTTCTCCAGTGAACTGGTGAGGGAAGTGCGAGCTTTGTTCTTCAGCAAGTCCAGTTTATTGCGTCCTGCTGTGCTCTCAGATCCAGAACTATTACCCGTGGACACATTCTATCATAGAGTGACAGGAAAGTAGGCTTTTAAGAAATAGCATTCATATTTAACACACAGCATGTATATTCATATCTCACAATAATGTTCACCTCGACTCTCCGAACAGACCAAATATGTCTATTTATAGTCAACATAACATAACAACACAACATAATAAAACATAGATTTATTAATTTCTGTAGATAAAGGAGGAGCTTCCTGTAAACAATTTCCTGAGTTACTCAACAGAGCCTCCATGTAAACAGTGCAGCAAAGTCCAGAAATATCTTAATCTGATGCTGGAACCTACTCCAGCATCTACTGGACATCCTCTGAAATACATGTCCATTTCCCAGTAGGACATCATTGGTCTTCTGTGAGTGTCGTGAGCTGCAACAGGGATGTAGCACAGTGCTGACACTCCAGATCATAAACAGGTAAGAGGACATTGCTCTCATGCATTTTCATAACAGTCTTATCCGATTAGAAGATGGTCAGAGGGGGTACACTGCCCCTGCTGCTGTGAGGGACCACAAGTGGGTGACATAATACTAATAAAAAAAACTAAACAAATATGTCTGTGGAATAACAATAAAGTTTGTACCTTTTTTATGTTATATACTCCAAACAGATATCTGTGAGTGGGTACCTGAGCAGACTCTCCAGAATGAATATGGTTCTTCTGTTTGGTTTCACACAGCTGCCTTAGGTGAAGAATAACCAGCTCGTTCTCCTCCTGATCAGAGCCTGGCTTCATCCTCTGCCCAGCAGCCAAAACAACCCAAAAGACAATAATGAGCACAAACACTTGTTTGGTTTCCTTCCTCCTATAGCGCCCCCTTCTGTGCTTTACCTGCACACGCTCAAAAATGTCCGCTTGCTCATTATCACTCAGCCTTGACAGGTACTTCTGAATAGCCAGTTTTGCTCTGGGAGGGTACAACCCTGCAGCCAGAACCAGAAAAACAACATAAAACCACCGCTTGTACTGCATTGTTGTTGGTTTGTGGGAGGGTGGGTGGGGGGGGTATCTGCACCTTCGATCCTCTCGCAGAGCTTGTGCAGGTCGTGCATGGGGCAGGCCTGGCACAGCTTCACCTGGCTCTTTGAACTCTGCAGCACGGCGGCCGTGCTGAACGCCTGCTTCAGGGTCATCATCACCTCGTCCACCTGCGAGGACGACACGCAAACACCCCCCCACCCCACCCCACGGGGGCGGCATTCAGCAAAACAGCCTGGCATGACGCACGTGCGGCAGCTCGTCGCCGTTTATCTCCCGCTTGCTCCGTTTTTTTGTTTGTTTGTATATCTTAATGAACGAAGGCTGTTTGGGTAATGGGTGCGGTATGTAATTCAACAAAGCACTGATCTAAATCCCATTCAACACAATCCATGTTCAGTCTGTAGGCAGGAACAAGTCAAAGATCATGTTCGGCTCACAGGCAGGACACAGCCATTGTTCTCATGCTACCTGATAAAAAGCAACAAATTCGTGCTCCCCGCACGTGTAACGGAGAGGGAACGGAGGGTGGCAGAGGCGGGTGTCCTCACCAGAGACTCACTGGCACACTGGAAGACGTAGCAGACGTACTGGCTGGTCCCAGACTCCACTGCATCACGACAGATGAAGCCGAAATGATCGGTCTGCTTCACTCCCTGCATGTGAGGAGTAAACAGCCACAGGGATTATTACGATTCAGCAGCTCAGAAGTCAAAGCACAGCAATAAATCCAGAGTTCTCTCATAACACTAGTAACACAAGTCTGTGCATCACAGGTACGAATGCAGCAAAAAAAGACTACAGCTTCAAACTAATGAAAAGGCCTTGGTTGATAAATCTAGGTAGATAAATCTAGGTTGCTATCAAGTTACACACTAAACGCAAATGTAAATTCTGAAAATTTCGCTCGACTCATTGAAGGCAGCATACACTACATGCAAACTCCTTGGTTTGAAAGCTGGTAAAGTAAACAAACAGCAGGTCACACACCTGAGAGCAGGAAGAGATGTCTTTGAAGTTCTTCTCCAGCACCACAGTCTTGCTTTCCGGGCTTATGAGATTCACTTCAAACCGCCCCACCTGAAGCCACAAGAGACAGAGGGTTTCCAAGGTGACCACTCTCTCTCTGACATGGACAATGACACAACGAAGCACATCCAAGCCATGATTTCCAATGGTTCACTCATGATTGGAGCCCAGCTCTGTTGAGGATTTGCTCAACAGCCAAAATACAACACACACACACACACACACACACACACACACACACACACAAGGTCATGGAAGTCATTTCTGAGAGCTGACTTAAGAAGAAATACGACTGTGAGAATTGTTAATGGCTGCTCTTCTGAAGAAACAGCCTTGGGAGGCCATCAGAAGAATGGCTCAGTGAGCGCTCAGCTAGTTTACATGGTAATTCCTTTGAGCTCATTCATTTCTAATTTTTTCTCATTCGACTCTGTCTGATAAGTCAGTCTACTCTGCAGCTGTTAGTTAATTCACATTAAAGTTATTTAAAAGAGTACTGGTCTAAACACTGATGTCTAGCTAAAGAAAGGACAGAATAACAAGCTCTGTCCATTTAATGGTGTAATGTGTGATATTCTGCAAGACCAGCGCAGAATATTTAGAAAGTTGTCCAGTAGTTGGCTTTGCATCTTCCATGTTTGAAAACCACCGCAGGGTCCTGTGCCAGTTGGAGCCTAGGTGTGTTCACGCTCAGTAAACAAGCAGAAGACACTTTACCTGGAACAGCATAGTCCGGTTCTTCTCCGCGTCCGAGGGCTGGACGTTGTTGGGGGCGCTGGCATGCCGCCTGCGCGCTGCCCCCACGCCCGCCGCCTCCCTCGGCCTCCTCTGCAGGCTGCCCGCCAGGCTGTTGCAGCGCGTACGAAATTCCTGCTGCTCCTCGAAGCCCGAGTCCTCCATGATGCATTCAGGGAAGGTCCCGCGCAGGCTGCCCATGCTGGAGCTGCTGCTCAGCTTCCAGTCGGTCTCCTCGACGCGCTCGTCGCCGTCCCCGGGCTCCTGCTCGGCCCCCGAGGCCTCGCCAAGCGCCGCGCTCAGCGGGTCGTCGCCCATGACGAAGTCCACGGAAACGTCGACGGAGCCCCGCTGGCCGTTCAGGAGACGCAGCCGCTTGCGTTCAATCTCGTGCTGGCGGAACTTTTCGATGCAGTCGTCAATCAGCGTGGACGGGGCTTTTTTGTGGCTCACCGTCACTTTGCCGCAATAAAGCACCTCGAACTTCTGCGAGTTGTAAAAGGACTCGTCCCCCTCCTGTTTGGGCTTGCTGTCCTGCTTCAGTGCAACTTTGGAGGCCTGTCTGATGCTACTGATGACCTCAGGGACCTGCACAAGAACAACAGCCTTCACAGTAAGAGCCATGGAAAACCAGTTGGTTTTCATCGACAGCTAAAAACTTCCATGGCTTCCATTAACTGCCACAGAACTGTTCTGCAGATGATTCATAGGCTGATTTGAGGGTTTTTCTGTGGTTATATTTATCTCCATGAAGAAGCTGCCAAGTGACTGACCGCCACATGCACCCTGATGCCCACTAGAAACACAGCTGGCCAATACCATCTAAAAGTCATGTCAGCATATTTCCTGAAAATGAACGTAGCTGCAAGAATTTGGAATGACAAAAGCCCCACTATTTGAGCACTGAATATACTAGAATATTTTTTGCCTTGTTTATAAGGAACAAAGCGTTTAATTGGTATGTGCATATAGGAAATAAGCTATATACACATGTTCATTATTTGTACAGGAATTTCAGCTTGGATGAGGGGTTTTGGTATCTATTGGTCACATATGGTGTATTTGAATTTCTGCAGGAACAAGAGAACAAATTAATTAGGCAACATAGGCATCATCACATCTGTCTGAGGACTGTGTGGTGTGGCCTCACATCTCTGCAAGACTCTCCTAGACAGAACAGTGAAGGTGCTGAATTTCTCCCATTTTAAACTGCCTGGCTGTGGGCTTCAGCACTCCTTTTATAGCACTCCTTTTATTACGTTTCTATACTGCAGTTGTTAAAAAAAATTAAAATATAATAAAATAATAATAAAAAAATAAAAATCTGTTGTAAAGCCATTTTTATTACATTACAGCTTAAAGAGGTTATTATCCTAAATGATTATCATTTAAACCATTTGCCAAATAAAGACAAAGCAAAACATAACATTATTATGACATTTAGGCTATACAGTATCAAGTCCTACAAGAAACTGTCAGCAAAACAAACATTTCCTCCATCTGCTAGCCGGGTTTGTTTGTTAAATATAATTCATTACCTTGAGCAACCTGAAGTGAAATTTCAAAGGATATTAAAAAAACCAACAGTGTTTTGGAACACTAACAGAGTCTAGGTTTATGGAACCTTAGAGTCCATGTTGCCTAAAAGTGGAGTATGCAGCTTAATTCACATAAATCCAAGAGAAGGAAACCTATGTATTCCTGAGTGGCAACGTCAGATTTTCCCATAAATACACAGCACATTAAAACAGAACCATTCCACCTGGTGGCTATGGAGGCTGCCCAGGTCACGCGGTTCAGGTCAGTAAGTTCCTCTCACTTCACTCAAAGTCATGTACATACAAGGCTTTGTGAACAAAATAAAACTGGTTTACATTAGCAGGACAGGTCTTGCTGGGAGCACACACAGTGCTCTGGTGACCGAAACAGGACAAGTCCCAGGGAGGTTTGGAGGTGATGGAAAAAAATGGTGTGGTTCCGACACCAGACAACCACCATAACAGTTCTTAAGAACTGGATACACCCCCCCACATACTCTTAAAAAAAGGTCCCTGTATGTCTGTGCCATTCGTGAATATGCCAAAGTAAGTGCTGAGGTGTCAAGAGTAGCCCAGTGACTGGTGAGTGGTGATGTTCCATGTCTGAATGAGAAACATTGGATTGAAGAAGGGGAATCTTAGAAATTAGGCCTTCAGAATCACAATCCATGGCCTACAAGACCTTTATAGTTATAATTGCTATACCGTAC
>JAOYMR010000023.1:7565911-7580451 GCA_025802075.1 Tenebrosternarchus preto
TTCCAAATTTTTTGGTGTGTTTTCATGTTTAGCCCTGTGTGTGTTTTGTGTTTTTGTTACATGTTTTAATGAGAAACTTTGGATTTTTGATGGTAAAAAAAAAAAAAAAAAAAAAAAATCAATGAATACTGCAACTTTCTCAGACAAATGTGTTGGGTAAAAACAACCCTGAAGTAAAGGGCCTGAGCACTCAGAGTACAAAAACACAAAGCCCCATTTGGCATCAAGGTCGAAAAGATAACTTGTTCAAGGCAGCAATAGAGAGAAAACTAAACACCACTGCAAGCTGTGTAGACTCATAGCTCTGCTGAAGATAACCAGCAGTAGGCTTGTTTGACAAATGTATTTAGGCTCATAAAATGGCATCCAGCTGTGTAGGTTAAAGGTGCACAGTTCTCACAGGTAAAGAGAGCTGGATGTTGTAATGTTCGGCAGGATAATCTGAGGAATGATAACAAAAACCACTACAGCCTCACTTTCATGTCTAAGGAGAGGCCGTGTGACTTAACAACCACTCCTCAAAAAGACTCTTTCTTTTAGATCCGTCACAACAAATGTAACTATTATTGCATGCCAGGTCACAATGTAATGACTGGTATTTTGTTTATCTCGTAGATACAGAGCAGGAGACTGCATGCATAATTCAGAAGTAGGTCTGGATGAATAAACATGGTTTATGTTGAGATCACACTTAATATGAAACCTGAATATAACTTGTGGAAAAGTCTGGTACAAAAGGCTGGGTTCATAGTTTATAGCGATAGTTTATAGCAAAAAGCAAATGTCATCTGACTGAAACATCTTTCACAAACGAGCCAACTTGTGAAAGCAGGAGTAAAGGGTGTGGCTGCTTGTTGTTAACTGACAGATGGCTTGTTTCCAAAGAACATACAACAACTTCCACGAATATGGATATGTTAACCATGCTACATGAATCTAATATATTCTAAATGAAAATACACAAAGTGAGCTGACGAGTCACAAACAAAAGACCAGCGTTCACATCCAGAAGGCAAAGCCAGTTCCTGCACCAACATCCTGTCTGAAGCTTGGAACACTCAAGTGTTTGGTATCACACTATTGTGAACACATCAAGAGCACAGAGTTATAGCCCTTAAGCTACTTAAATGACTTGGGTGCAATTGCACACCATGATTTAACCAAATTTGCACTGAATCTAACACCTAACTGTGATGCTGAGCTAAGACAGCCATTGCAGTAAAAGCCTGTCCAAAGGCAGGCCGGTGCTTGCCAGAGCTAGTTTGAGGGAAACTGATTTAATCAGACTGATGCAGGGCTAACATGTGACACAGTGTCATTAACCGTGACGACACAGACTAACTCTTTTGGTTACCAAACAGCACACAAAAACATTTGTGGTGGGGGTTGGCGTACAGACTGCAGTTTTATTTGAGGTCGAATGACAGGACTTAAGACCTACTCCACTGGCTGCACGAAACATTGTGCAAGCCATCAATCGTGACGCCTGTGGCAGGTTTTTGACTATTGTAGATCCCCAACTGTAGTGTGCGTCTCATGTTTCAGTGCTCCATGCAGGTCGTAACCCCACGGCAGCAGGCTGAGATCCGAGATCCCCGCAAAGGGTCAACATCCAGACGTGACTCAGACTGGCACAGCTTTCACAGTCTAATTCCCCCAAGACTTGTATTCAGAAACATTCGATCAACCAGTGTGCACAATTTATACCCTAAAGAATGTACTGCCTTCTTTCCCGCTTTAGCCTGATAGTTTCTCTGATGCTATTTATAACCTACTTACTACAAATATTAGGATGCGTTTTTGATGAAGACTGCAATTTCAAGATGCTCTGAACAAGGACATCTACCAAATGCTGTATACATTTGTATACAATCCCATAATTAAAAGATCAGCCAGTTATTTCTTACTTGGGTACAATCACCTCATTGTTGGATGATTATTTGATGGTTCTTCAGTCCCATGAAAAAAAGGTGATGTCAGGCTCTGCTTATTCAGTGTAATAACACAGTGCTCTGACTTAGAAACGAATCATAACCAAATTTAGAGAAACGAACAGAATGCAGCTGTAGAACAGAATGCAGCTTCAGAAGCATTTGAGGTATTTCCAAAGTTAAGCACTGTGTACTCCTTCAGGTCAGGGAGCGGACTTCATGAATACAAATGCAACTTGCACTACCTCAACTCTCATTTCATTTCATTCATTTCACACTGTGTAACAAAGCAAATGGGCCAAAACAGGAGAAAAAATGATGTAAGCTTTCTAATCATTCTGCTTTGGAGAGGCCAACATTTCTACAGTGGTTTCTGTATGTATTGTTTGAAAGCAGAGAAATCTGTAAAACTTTATGTAGCACTTCCACTGGTTACAGATAGGAGATCATGAGCAGCTTGTTAGCTCTGGCCATTTGCTGTAAATGGAAATGCAGCAGTTCATCTGAGAGGTGGGTGAACAGAACTTCCTCACGCTCCATCTGGCACGTGGGGCTACCCAGCCAGTTTTTCTTGCGCAACGCCACAGCCTTGAGGTGCACATGGCTCGTACGGAGTGCGGTGTGCACTTATGCCATGTTCCCCTCCAGGAAAAGAGGGCCATTTGTTTTCAGCCACCATTCAGACCAAAGGCAAACACATGGGCCCATGTGTTCAACATGGCTACACGCACCAGACAACCCACAATAAGATAAACACTTCTGGATTAAAAAAAAAACAAAAACAAAATAGCAATTAAAAAAATCTATTTGACTCATAAGTCTATTATAATTTCCATATAATTATAGTAATTCTAATATGATTTACCAAGCTAAAAGAAGCACATGTGGAAGGAACATAAGAATACACTTGTCTAATGGGGGTATATTTGCATAACTACATGTGATTTGCAATATATTGTGACTGAAATGCAAGATTACTGTCATGGGATGAATGTGAATCTAAAAATGATCCTCTGACTATTTTACACACAACTGCATACAAGCAACATAACCTGCAAAATGAAGCTAAGATACCACATCAAAAGCATATCTGTATACAGTTAACATGCAGTAAACAAAATGGGTTTTTTTTAGTTACAAAATTGCCTTTGCTCGCAAATGTATGCAAATCTTTACATTGTGCACAGAAAACTTCTGCACAGTTACACCATTACACTGACTTCTATATATCCGGAGTGCTGCAGCTGGTGCGCTATAAGATAACGTGGCCTGTAATTAGTTCCTCGACATATACGCCAGCTCAGTGTTACAGAGAAAAGTGACGAGTAAAATACATATTTCTGATCGCTTCTAAATTGCCAGCAAATCTCTTCAATTAATCTGCAGTTTATTAAACCGCGTTATGCACTTCGTTTTTTTGTTGTGGTCATTTGGTTAAACGTTTGCACTGTGCATGGCCTGGTGACCTGTGCAAAACACATTAAACGTCGACTTGGTTCATATCACTGCTGTCTTCACCCTCCTGTCTATTTCCTATTGAGCGGGTACTTGTTATTAAATGAAATTTGCAGTCACAATTGACAGGTGATGACACTGAACACATTAAATCAGACAGGCCATGTGCAGTAGTTTTCTGGACAACTGGCAGTTAGGCTACATACCTGGTTTGGGTCGCACGCCTTGAACACATGGCATGTCATTTCAGACTCCGGATTGTCAGGCTGACTCCGAATGAGGTATGCGAAGTAAGTGAGGTCATGGCTGTTGTGGATAAATCTCGATATGAATTGCGCTTTGTGCTCGAATATGAAAACAGACGAGTTGTTGCTGTTTGCAGGCACGCAGCGGATAAGCGGAGGTATTAAATACAGCTGAACTTCTCTGGCCTGTGCGGGACCAGACTCGTTCTTCTCGCTTTTCCTTCGAATCTCGGCAACAAGCCACGGAAGCATAGGTAACGTAGTCCGCTTATCTAACGAGGACCATCCCAGGTACCAGAGGGCGAACATTTTGTCTGGGTTTCGATTATTCCCTTTGTCATCTGATCCCTCCATCTCTTTCCAGATCGAGGACAAAGAAATGACCCGTTTCCTCCCTTGCTCTGCAAATCTACGGATGAATTTCAGCAAGGCTACATCAAATCGTGGAAATCCAACCAGTATACGTTACTGGTATCACTGACACGTAGCCCCTACTTCACTTAAACAATCTTTGGTGAAAGATCGGAAAAGTTATGGCATGTCTTCCTGGAAGAAATAAGCTTAATTTCTTAATACACAGCTGTTTCTGGTTTTCTCCAGATATACTGAGCAACTTGACGAAATAAATATCCATTCAGAAATTCAACAGTTCCAGCTTAAACAATCAGCAGCACACTACAACGTGGCGTCTAAGGCATGAACTGTAAACACACAACAGCATTCACGAGTCTCCAATCTTTTTGTAGGGTGCTCCTCTGAACAGCAAATAGACGTTGCTGCCGAACGACTCTTATATTGCAACACAGAACGAATCTCCTTTGAAGTCGCTATATATATATATATTTTTTTTTTTCGTCATATGAAATTTTCAGCTACACCTAATAGCAGCCTTGCGCTACCCTTCCCCACGGTCTTCATTTCCAGGAGGAGTGGCTGTGGCTATGCGATAGGCGTTAACTCGAGCGCATGTGAGTGGAACACTGGCTCCACAGTGTCCTCGCGCTGGGAGGGACGGCGGGTGGGCGGAGAGGAATGCACGTGACTAAACATGCCTCTTCTCGGTCTCCACAGGCCTTTTGGGCGGCTCAGGCGAACACGCGTTTGAAAATCAGCGTAGGACAGGTGTTCTAAAACAAACAATAAACGAGTAAACTTAAAAACACTGTTACTCATAAATCACTCATAAAATTCCGTTTTTTTTATTTGGTCGTTTGTTTTATTCAGTCATCATGTAGCGTGTTTGTAAGATTAAATATCTCGTAAATAATGACTTAAGTGAAACGGGTTAAATAACCCCGTTGACTTGTTTCGTTTCCATTAAACTATTGCACAATGTCCATAATAATGAAATGGAAAAAAAGAATCGTTAACTGCAGACAGTGAAATAAAAAAGAACAATGTGATATATTTAGTCATTAATATAGGAGTTGTTTTCTAAGTTGAAATTACCTTCATCAATGTACTACCTTATTGAACAATGTAAAGAGGATGTGTAGATCTACATAGAGGTGTAGACATTCTTATGCTTAGCATACAGGATAATGGCTGAATGTCCATAATCATAGCATCCCTTAAATAATCATGAAAATCCTTTCTTTCCCCACCAAAATACATGTATCATGGCAATTGAAACATTTTTATTAATTCGTTTCCTAATTAAGAATTCACGATATCCAATATATTTTTTTAATAATTTTAGCATTCGGAAGGGTACTATGCTCAGCTGAATAAACTGACATGTTCATATGTCTTGTTCGTTTTCATGTTCCAAACAGGTGTTTTATTTGTCCTATCACAGAGAGCTCTATGCTAATAGTTAGCCCAGATTGCTCCTAGTGCCCTACTTGTAACCAGATGCCACAGATGCAAGCGTTCTCTCCCATAAATAGATACAACATGCAGTATAAGTAACCCCATCAGAGCCAGCCCTAGCATACACCACAGAAGCTGCTTTCCAGGTGCACCCTTTTGAGCCACCAGTCAAAATCCAAATCCAAATCCTTTTATGTTTTCTTTCACAATGCAGTTCTCACTCAAACTGTAAACCAATGTGATGGCTGACCTCAGTACAAAATGCAGTTCGACACACTGGAGGTCATGAAAAGTGCATGATGGTAAAAATATATATATATAAATAAATAAACAAACAAAGTAAAGATTTTATCAGCTAGTTTTCCTGAGTTGCCATGAACTATAACGATGAAATATGAGAATTTCATGGTACAGAAAATCTGTGAACGCACAATATTTTTTTTTATTTGAGAAATCTGTAAATGCAAACATCTACAACTAATACCTCTATGTTAAAACAACTGGAATTTGCAGTAACATTTGCAGTACACTCGATAGAGGAAGCTGTGCTCTGAAATGTATTATGTAGTGGACATGCTAACAAACATATAAAAATCAAATACGAGTTTGTAATGAGCCGTTTCCCTTTAAGTGTATTTGGGATGTAAAGAATGCTTAAAAACAGACAGACCGACTGCTAGATAGATGTACACTGCAAATAAGTATTTTAGTAGTGAACATCTATACGTCAAAATATTTCCTGTGACAGATAAAAAAAAGTTTTTAATGAGAATAATAACATTCCCTCTACCATTTAATTTCTGCTTTATTATTATTATTATTATTATTATTATATCATTATTAAATTATGATAAAAAATACAAGACACATTGACAGCAAACCATCTGGAATGTTACAAGCAAACACTTTATTTTAAATGTCTTTATTACCTTATTTTCTGCTAGTCACACATTGCTGCAGAAATGTGAAGCACAATTGGCAAATATCACAAATAAATAAATCAGATTGAGTGTAAACAGTTGGTCAATACTGAAAGGTTCTACCATCCAGAATAAGAATGGTGCCCAAATGAAGCAGAATTCTTACACAGTCTCCAAAACAGATGCCATTTCCTTGAACTCCCTACAGAAGTTCTGAAAGTAAAAAAAAAACAAGAAACAAAAAGCAGAAAAGAGAAAGGTGTCAATTCCTTTGGTCCACGTGAACTGACTTCTGATAAAGAATGAAACTCAAATTAAAATGACAGCAAACCTGGAACTGAAGAACTGTCATTTCGAAGGATTTGTAAGAAATCTCCCCAGAAGCGCCTGCAATTTTCATCAGGATGGAGACGTAGGGGTAGTTAAGGGACCGACACATGTCAGAACTCACAGCCATCCCCAGCTTCCACTGAATGTCTACCAGCTACAATCAAGGACAATTTGTTACACAGTATTGCAACAGATTTTTTTTCTAGGATACTTGTTCTGAGTAAGAAGAACCATCATTTCAAACACATGTCATTTCAGCACATGGCTTACCTGACCAATGCTGGCCATGGTCTGCACCTGCTGGTGTGCCTGTACAAGAGATCCATGCTCCGACCATAGCTGGTGGATAACTTGCAAAGTCGATTTGGTCCATGTACTGCTGCCTTCACCTAATTTTGTAACCAGACTATCAGCATTCAGGTTGCTCTTTGCAGCTGATCTAGAAGATATGTCAGAAGTTGACAAACACAGTCTTTAAGACATCATGGGACAGCTTTAATTCGTAGGTGTGCCATAGATTTTACAATGAAACATGATTAACATATAAAACCATGATAAGACATGCTATGTATATGAGAAAGTATCAAATATGCTTTTGGCTTAAAAATTCAAATACCCTGCTTACAAGAAAGGTCATTAATACTGTGTATTGAGATACTGAATCCTTACCTAAAATGAAACGATAACAGTCTTATAATATCCTGAACAGCTTTCCAGTCAAGATTTACCCCAGCATTTTGAAGTCTCTGTTGGGGAAAAAAACAGCTAACCGTTATCATGGAAGACCATGAACAAATGTAGAAAATGCTGAAAAACAGATAACCGTGGTGCAAGCACTTACATTCGGGTTTTCAAACAAATCTAACAAACTTCTCTTTCCTTGAAGATGAAGAAGAATGTCATGACACTAAAGATAAAAAAATCTGTAGCCTTAACAAAAACATACCATCCAAACATGCGTAATGAATCAAACAACAAATCCGCCTATCTACAACACTGGCCTTCTAAACTAGTTAAGATTAGTTCATACCGTTTCTGCAAACACTTCCGACGGCAGTTTTCCAATGTTCTCAACCACGGCATCCACGTCTATAATTAAATAGTGTTTTGTATTAGCAGGTTAAGCGCGCGCATGCTAACGCCAAGCCAACCAACTGTCACAGCATTGTTGTCCTTGATTAATAACGGTTTTCGAATAACTTTGCAGCCTTAGGATCATATTTAAAAGTTAACGGTCAAACTGACGAACACTTAACCAACTAGTGAAGACCTAATAATAGCCTAAACGACATTTTGTCTACTTTATACCTTTTCGTGGGGCTCAGCAACTAAACAGTTATTTGAAACAGACAGTTGCCAAATAAACTTAGCTAGCTAGCTAATTCTATCGAATGTAATAATTTTAGTGATATAGCTAGCTAATTTTCGTACATTACGAAAGAGCAGAAGTTGTCTTAAGTGTGGCAATCAAGTCTGTTAGCCAGCTAGATACAGAGTTAGTTGGCTAGCTAGTCAACACTTAGCAATCCAATCAACAAAAAATCTAGGTTAAATATTGAACTACTTAGTTACACAACCAGCTCATGTTTTTTCACTTTTTCATTAGCTCATTTCCAACTCACCAAACGACAGCTCCATTTCAAATACTGTTACTTGCTAGCTAGTTCTGAGCTAGCTATGTACCACAATATCTACATTCAACAGATCGATTAGAAATTGAAAAGTTTCAAGTGTGCAGTACTCGATAACCTCAAGTTGTTGTAGACGTTTATAAACCAACAGATATCCGGTGTCTTTAAAACAGAAAATCATATGTACAGCTACATGTATAGTTTAGCTGTCAATGCTAACCTAGGTAGCTAAGTAAGCTAGCTAAACCGACGACAGTCGATAGCTTCACTGAAAACATGCAATTGCTGTTTCCGTAAACGTCACATAGTTCCCGTTGATTAGCAGCAAATCCATAAATGTTTCCGTTTAGAAGTTCCAAGTTACAACGTCCATGCTATTGACGGTATACACATACACCGTCTACTGTCTGTAGCGGAGATTTACCACGAAGGCGCGCCTCTAGTGGGTCGCGAAGGAATTGCAGGGGGGACAGGCTGAAAATTGAGACAGAAAAATGGCAAAAAAATAAATATTAAAACGACTCTGACATAAAAATTGCTTTTATCTTCGCAATCCGGCATTTTCTCGTTTTCAATATCTACTTTAGTAATAATTGTTTGTTTTATTTTTAGTCAAAGTGAGTGTCAAGTGAGAAATGGAGAAATGTGTTAACTGGCGACGGGTCAATTTTACCACAAAATCAACATTAGGAAAAGAAAAATAACACGTGTAAAAAGAGAACATATGTCTGGAATTATCTAATTATGTACGATCATTTCAAATTTGGGTTTATTTCCATCGCAGTATGTCGGGAGGTAATGCCGTAGTGTGGCCTTTATTTTCTAGGTGCTCTTTGCTAACGACAGTTTTAAACAAGCTAAAACTTAAAAGATATACACGAAACATGGTCATCTTTCTGGGAAATGTAATTTTTTTGTTAATCTGACCTGACGTTCTTTATACATACACTGCTGTAGTTTGTATATTGCCAAATTTGTTTTGGTTGAGGAGGGCTCCAAGTTCTTAAAAAGCTGGGCCTCAGAAGCAAAATTTTTGAATACCTCTGGTCTACAGGTTACTGGAACATGTAATGGAAAATATATTGCCTTGGCCCTGCGAGGTTAAAAACAAAATTATGTTTCACCGTATTGATAAAGTTCAAAATAAAGTTAAAAACAAAACATACAGTTCCCTTTAGTAGTTCCCTTTGCCGTCACTGAATCTGTAGCGCCATCTGCTGACAAAAGGTATGTTTCCATTCAAAGGTTTTTCCATTTAAATGTTTTTTTATGTAAGGATGTTGTATGATCTGTTTATGGAAATCTGGTCAAATATTAATGTGCTGAGAACAAAATCCTAAGTCTTAGGATCCTTTTACAGACGTACAAACAAATGCACAATATTGGGAAGAACGATACTAAAATACTTCAGCAAAATTCTGTGCCACTCATATAGACATTGGCTTGTAGGTGTGGTAATACTGTTTGGTGGGGAAAAGGTGCTGCAATGTGCATGACGTTTAGACATATACATCACCTGTCAAACCAGGCTTTGGGACGAGTTTCGTTATAACAGATGAATTTCTCTGTTGATCAAATCTCATCTGAATCTGACAGTTAAAGCAGAATGGATGGCTATGGGTAATTTATATATTTTATAATTCTACTCAATTCCTTATTAGCTCATATCAGTTTTTATATCACCAGTGGCGTAAGTTCCTAAGGGCTGAAGAGTCATCCACCTGTGTGTCAGGAAATGCTTGCCATGACCAGAGGTCATTGCTTTAAATTATAGCGTTGATCCCTATTGATTTTTTGTTAGGGTTAGGGTTGGGGTTAGGTTCTTTTAATTACCTGTTTTGCTCTTGGCCGGTTGTTTAAATAATGTACTATATTGATATTTTAGTATTTTCTTTCTTCTAAATGCATACTGCATAATTATCAAATGCAACCAATTTACATAGAAATATACCAACAATAAAAAAAAAATTCTTAAATTGCTTATATTCACTGCCTTATGAAATTATAGTCTGTTCCTGCCCATCAACACTAAACAATATCAATGGCTGAAAGCTCATGGTAAGAACAAACCCAAGTGTTCATTTTTTACTTTATTGCAAGTACCCCTCAAATATTTGAATATTTTCACACACATATATGGATTTGAGTGTTCAGAAGATTTTAATCATCAATCCTATGAGAAGGTGCTATCTGAGTACTCTCCAAAAGATGAATGGTCTACACTCTTAATATGGACACCAAATTCTGAACTGAATTCTGAATTCAGGATTCCTAGCATGACTGGTCATTACCAAAGGACATTTTTATTTTACATATACCTTCTTTTTTAATAAAAAAGTTAATCTGTTTTGTGAATTTATGAAATTAACTGAAATGTGTTTTTCACATTAATAATTATAACGCATGTATAAATGTATACCCATACACATTATAAAAGTTATAAACACCATTAGACCAATCAAGCCCCATTATTCCTTTTATTTGTCACTGCACTTATAAATGAACACATCCTCTATTCAAACAATGATAATTGATAATAATGGATGGCAACACATCTTTATTCTCAACACCCCGTCAGACAGCGTCTCATGCCAAGGGCAACGATCAGGGGCAGTAACAGGAGAACACAGTAACAGAGATGCAGGTAACAGTATTTCCTTATTCAGTGCATTCGTTGATGCTACATTGTCCCACTGTTTTAAAATAACAATCCTGTAATATTATTAATAAACCCTCATTTATCAGCCTAACGGCCAAAGATCTCACACGTGTAACTACATTTCTCCCTTTGTTCCTTCCTTAATGTGCACAAATCCTAAACATGCTGGGTAGGAGGCAGCAGTCTTTATGGTTAACAGTAAGAATTTTACACATTGCTAAAGGCCTAAATTAACTTAAAGAAGCTACATGTAAAATAAGTTTCATTTAGTGATTGTTATAAGTTATTCATACATTGCTTGCAAACTGCATTAAATAATAAGCACATTACCACTGCTCTTCACGTAACATCTCAATTTCGAGTAAAGATCTCGTGCCACATTCAGATAAGTGTAAAAAGTCAGCTTGGTTTTCCTTACAAACTCCCTCTTGCTGCAAATGTTTCCTTGCAACATTTTTTATAATTAATGCCAACAGGTTTGGAAAGAGAAGTCCAATTACTTGTTTAAGCACTTTTAAGTGGGGGACGGAGATCTAAGAGGTAATGGAAATTTCTTCAGTCCAGGAACAGAGACTTAAACTGTGCACAATCCCTCCTCTGCTTTAGCAACTTCCTCCTGCTACTCAGCTGGAACACAAGTGACCATGGTTGTCTACTGCATTTCACATCTTTAAATCTTGGGAAACAAAAAACAACTCCCTAAACTGACAGCTACACTTATCACACCCGCGTCTGACATTCTTGTGGCTCAGAGGCCACCAACCTTGTACCCTTTCTATCCTTATTACAGCATAGATTAAAAGATCAGGGGGGGTAAGGAAAGTATTAAGTTCGCCCTTTTAGATATGCTGATAAGCTGTAGCAGCCATTTTAAAATGCCCACCTACACAAAATAGTGAATTAATTCGTCATTGGCCCAGCAGAGCTTGTTACTGTGGTCCCTAAAGTTGAGCCTGTATGGAAAACCACACTCTGAATTGAGATTCTGAGAGTTTTTGTCCTAGGCTATGCTTTATCTAGGGCTAGAAAGCTAGACCTTGTAGTGATGTTAAACGTCACCCATTGCAAAATGTCTCTCCCGAGTAGCACAAAATTGTATTCTATTCTATTTTCAATTTTTATGTACAGCTAAAAGTCCAGAAGATACATGTCCACCTTAGGCAGCAGAAGTAATGATGGCGTGAGAATAGCAGAGGACTGGGCAGGTTTGTAGTGCTGTTGAGTCCACTCAGTGATTGTGGCTGCATAATTCTGGCTTGGAAGGGCACATGAGCAGGTTCAGATGGTCTGGTAGCCAGCGTGACTCCTCTTCCGTCCAATTAAGTAGGCCAAGAGCACGACAAACACCAGGCCAGCCAGAGCAGTGCCCACAATGATGGGGATCAACATATTATCTACATCCAGATCACACTCCTCAGCTGAAAGAGCAAGAACATAAGCCGAAGTGAGCGAGTAGAAATGCAAAACAAAATAGGTTCCAAATGTGAGCAAACAGAAAATGGAATTGAGCAAGATGCAGATAATAATAATAATAATAAAGTCTACCTGCTCCAAACTGATTTCCAATAACTCCAAATGGCTGCACCTGCAACTGGAAGGTGTTGAGGGAGAAAGACTCCCCAATGCTGATGGTCTGCTCTTCACGACACATGTAAGAGTACCCCAGAGTTCCTCTCAGATAGTCCAGACTAGTATTGCTAATGACCATGGGCTCTGCAAGCAGATGGATATCAATTCATCAATTAATTCAATGCATTTAAACAACTATGATTCAACTAGAGTGATGTCATTTAATTCCTCTGTAATAACTTACGAGCCATATCTGGCAAGTTGGCTGCGAGCTCCAGTCCACTGAGGTGATACTTCTTAGTTGTAGTATTCTGAAGGGTAATGAGCACCAATTGACAAAAAAAACATGAGGAGGGGGAAAGGAAAAAAAAAAAAAAAAACCCCACACAAACAAAGCGTCAACCACAACAAGCTAGCCTCTTCGTTACACAAACAGTGGTCCTGTGGATATCCACATACAAATCCCAAGATGATTCCAGATGAGTAACTGCAATGTACTGTAGTAAGAGACTAGAGATATTCAACATTGTAGTGAAGTACACAAGGCTTCCAAAGAAACAGGCCATTTTTGACAGAGGTCCTTTAGGAGCTGTGCAAGCTCTTTGCACAGCTGATGTACTACTGTCCAAAACATCCCATTTCTTTGGAAACCTACTGCACTTCACTACAATGTTGATTCTGTATTATAATTTAAATTCACACTGCATGGACAAATGTATTGGGACACACCGCTGTCTCATTGCCACAGGTGTATACAATCAAGCACCTGGACATGCAGTCTACCTTTACAAACATGTAAAAAGAATGGGCCAGTCTACCGAACTTGCTGAATTAGAGCGTGATATTATAACAGGATGCCGACACTGCAATAAGTCAGTTTGTGAACTTTTCTTCCTTCCCAGCTATTCCACAATCAGCCAAGTGGTATTATTGAAAACTGACAGCTTTAGGAACCACAGCCATGAAGTGGCTGACCACATAGAGTAATAGACAGGTTGCCAAGTTCTACGGGCTAGTAGAGTTCTATAGTGTGTAAAAGTCAACAATGCTCTAAATGAATAATTGTACAGTTCCAAACTTCCTCTGGCATTAATATAAGCACAGAAATAGTGCGCTGGGAGCTTATCACCAAGCACAACAGCAAGCATCAGATGGAGTGGAATAAAGCATGCTAATGGACTCCAGAGCAGTGGGAAAGTTCTGTGAAGAAAGAAACCATGCTTCTATCTAGCAGTCTTATGGAGAAGTCTGGGTTTAGTGAATGGCATAAGAATGTTACCTGCACTGAGCCAACAGTAATGTATGGTGGAAGAGGGATAAAGGGGTTGGCCTAGAACCTTTAGCTCCAGTGAAGGGAAATCTTAATGCTTCATCATGCCAAGACATTGTGGACAGCTGTATGCTAGCAAGCTTGTTGAGACACTTTAGCATGGCTATGCCCCAGTGCACAAAGCAAGGTCCATAAGAGCATGGTTAGGAGACTCTGGTGTGAAAAACTTAACCAGTCCTCAAAGAGACCTGACCTCAACCACATCAAACACCTTGGGGATGAATGAGAATGAAGACTGTGAGCCAGGCCCTCTTGTCCAGCACGAGGGTTTGTTCACAAGTGCTCTTCTGAATGAATGAGCAAAGATTCCCCACAGACAAACTCCAACATTACGTATAAAGACCTTCTCAACAGATTGTAAGCTGTTACAGTTGCAAAAGGGAGACCAACTCCATTTTAATGCCTATACATTATGGAATGCCATAAAAAGCAACTGTAGATGCAATGTGCAGGAGTCACAATACTTTTGTCCATAAAGTGTGCGTGTTATGAACAAAAATATAAAAGCACATGTTTATCAAACTGCATTGTGTAATAGTGAATTTAAACATAATATATGATCATGAATGTATTCCCAACTGATTATCAAGTTATTTGGAAAAAGCCTTACCTTTCAGGATAAAAACAATCAAAAAGGACACAGTAAATAAGTACTCAG
>JAOYMR010000023.1:7606371-7626093 GCA_025802075.1 Tenebrosternarchus preto
ACACACGCACACACACACACACACACACGCGCACACACACACACACACACACACACACACACACACGCGCACACGCGCACACACACACACACACACACACACACACACACACACACACGTGCACATACAGGTACACACACACAGGGAACAGCTTCACTCACTATGCAATGTCCAGCAAAAATAGCAATGAGTTCCTCCATCTAGCACCACACCCATTCATTTCAAAACAATTAGAGTACAGCTACACATTTTGCCCACTTTCAAGCTGAACTGTGCGGCGGAGGGGCGGGGGGGGGGATGGGCGGCAAGGTTCTTACAGGCGTGATCTGGATGGGCTGGGAGAGGGGGATCTGCGTGATGGGAGTGGCAGCAGAGGCCGAGATGCTGGCTCCCGTGGTGCTGCTCTGCTGGCTGGCTGAGTGCTGCTGAACGGCGGCAGCCAAGAGCTGAGCCTGAGCCTGCTGTAAGAGCAGCTGCTGCTGCGCCGGACTCAGAGTCAACTGATGAAAAGGGGGTGGAGGAGGGTAGAGAGGAGGGAAAGTGGGGGCGAGAGAGAGAGAGAGAGAGAGGAGGAGGGAGAGAGGCGGAGAGGTAAAGAGAGTTGGACGGAAAAAATCTCATTGCAATCTCGTTGAATCTAAGCAGTTAAAGCTTCCCTATTAAACTATTGCACATATAAAAAAATCAGATCAAATCCATAGTGTAACACATGAATGAAACGTTTTGAGTATGTTTTGAGTATGTTATGTTTTGAGTATGACATTTTGAGTATGACAACACTAACATGCATGGTCGTTACCGTCTCCAACCTGCGAGAAGGTTTCAATGTCACAGAACATCTGGAAATGTGATATAGCAACTATTCTGGTGAACCCTTATGGAAGACGGACCAGGTGGATCGACACAGAATGGATGCTAGAGCAGTGCACTGGTGAACACATGCAGCAAAGCCCACCGTTCTACGCAATATCTGCATCCCTTGGGGCCCCAGTACTGCTGGAACTGTTGACTGATAGCCCAGGCTGAGTGTAACATACTACATAGACCTCAAGTACAACTGAATGTAACCCACCAGGACTTGTTTCTGACCTGATGAATGTGCTAATGTATAAATTTGAGCTGTCGCCAAACTATCTGTTTGATGTGCAGAAATGGCACCCCTCACTTCGCAAGGGGAGAGAGTGGCTTGGATGAAAAGGGAACAGGACGGGGATGCACGGACCCCTCTCAGCCACCTGCCCACCAGCCAACATGAACTGAGTCGGAGGCAGCGCATCCCTGCTGGCTGGAGGCTGGAAGCTCAGCCGAACCCTCTGACTTACACTGAGGACACGACACAGAGCAAGGTGAGGGCCTGGAGGCCAGCTCTGCTGGGGGCCGGAGGAGTGAGGAGCCCTCACCAGAACAGCCACTCAAGCACACGGACAGAAGTGCTCCAAAAATCAAGATTTCAACACTAAGGCCATCAGTATGTGCTGTTCAGCAAGCAAGCAAACCTCACCTTCGCAAGACAGCATTAAAAGATCTACAGAGGAAAGAAGAATCTTTCCTTTTTTGCATAATACAGAGTGACCCAAAACCTGGTCTAAACCTTGTTCTAATAAGAGGAGAGACATGAGGAAAGAAAATACACGAGAGAACAAGAGGGAATGATAGAAAGAGAGAGAGAGAGAGAGAGAGAGAGAGAGAGAGAGAGGGAGAGAGAGGGAGAGAGAGAGAGAGAGAAATACAAAGATACAGGGATGCAGAGAGAGAGAATACACCAGATGCTTCAGAAGAGTTGCCTTAATGGTGCTGGTGATAAAAATACACTGCAACCCTCTGAGACTTGAAGCGAAAGGGAGGTGGGTTATGTTAATTAAAGAAACGGTTATGCAGCGCATGCAAATTCTGCATAGATTTACATATTCTCCACCATCTGTTTCCGAGCAACTGCAGATCAGCTAATTAGCATATGGGTACAATTAATTTCCCTTGTAAAAAAGAGACAGCAACATTGCTTTTTTTACCAGCACATCTGTGTGGCTCCGATTTTTACACTTTCATCAAATCTGACGTACTGAACTCCGACACACACGGCCAAGCAGTTTATTGTCTTCCAGCGAACTACCAAAACATATCATGATCTTATTAAACGTGCAAGCAGAGACCGTCTAGCAATCATTCACTGGTATGATAATAACAGTGGGTCAGAAAGCAGCTTAGCTGCCCAGACAGGATGCATCATGTCAGCGAAGAATAACGACCCTGGGGACATCTCCACATTCCTATGGGTCTTTATGCCTGTGGCGTGTGTTCCTTAATGCCTCTTAAGTTCGTTTTCATGCACTTCAAAGTCAGTATGTGTGTGTGTGTGTTTGTGTGTATGAAAGGAAAAAAGGACAAAAGCAATAGAAAGAGAATAAGAGCCTGAGAGAGAGAGGGAGAGAGAGGGAGAGAGAGAGAGAGACAGAGAGGGGGAGAGGAAGAGAGAGAGAGGGGGGGAGAGAGGGAGCGGAGAGGGAGAGAGAGAGGGGGTGGGTGGGAAGGTGTGGTTGTACCTGTTGGAGCAGGGCTTGTGCTTGTGCATTGGTGATGGCGTTTGTCGTTTGCACTGTCTGCCTCTGAAAGTCCAGTCCATTTGTTTGGGCACCTGGAGGGAGAGAAGCAGCCAGTTGCCTCACAGATCTCAGCTTAAAAAAAGCCTTTGAACAGACAAAGCACAACATATGACCACTCTGAACCTGCACACACACCACTCTGAACCTGCACACACACCACTCTGAACCTGCACACACACCACTCTGAACCTCTACACACACTACTCTGAACCTACACACACACCACTCTGAACCTGCACACACACCACTCTGAACCTGCACACCACTCTGAACCTGCACACACACCACTCTGAACCTACACACACACCACTCTGAACCTACACACCACTCTTGATGGCACATCTAAACAATAACCATAAGATCAAAAAAATACAACACAAAAAGCAACAATAAAATAGCACCACATACTTTTAACGAGGCATGATATAGGTATGGTAAGAACAGGAGCCTCAAAACTTCTCGGTATTTGCCAGTGTTAAAAATGCAGGCAGATATAACCACCACCAACCCTGAACACATTTTCAAAGGAACAGTTCTACTGCAACTGCCATGCGCTGCTCTGGATTCATAAAGCGTCAGGTCAACAGGCAGCTAGGCCAGGCCACTCACCTGTGTTTCCGTCCGCACTCTCCATTGCACATTTACTTGTTTCTGACGGATTATTCATTCTGGAATCTGGAAGGAAGAGATGCGAGCTTTAACAGGACCTCCCCATCCACCATCAGCACCCCCCCATCAGAGCACGGTGCCCCCCCCTCAGTCAGAACACGACCGTATCCACGGCACTCGGAAATCACGCAACACCATCACACACGAGCACTGTCATATATGCATAAGGACACACGCACCATTCCTCCGCGTATGCAGTAGAACGCCCAGCGCACTTTAAAGTTTAGCAGGAGGCCTGTACAAGCATCATAATCACAAATTAAAAATGTCTTTTGAAGCAGTGGACTGATCTGTGCCCTCTCCATGCTCTGGTTTACAGAAACATCAGATTTTCTTGTGCACTCACACACAGACACACACACTCTCGCTCAGCACTCCACTCACCGGCCGTGGCCGCACCTGCCCTCTGCAGCATGGTCTCCACACGCTCTCTCTCTCTCTCTCTCTCTCCCTCCCCTCGCCAAACAAGACGCACCAAAGCTCTCTAAAAAGCCCTGGCTGGAGATGGAGATGCTAAAACAGCAGACCAGTGGAACGCACAAGGAAAAGGAGACACCGACAGACAGGCAGAAGCTACAGTGTGGTGTTAACACGCACGTACTGTACACTGAGGCCTGTGGAGAAGACCGCCCTGGCTCCCCCGATCGCTCCTTTTCTCTCCCCTTCCCCTTTTCACTCCCTCTCTCACTTACTGCCATGATCGTCACGACAACTAGAGTGTGAAACACTTCGATTTTTTTTACCCCCTCTTCTCCCGGAATGGAACAGAAACAAAGAGTGCAGCTGGCAGCACCCATAATGAAGTGTAATCAGTATTCAGCTGATTAAAGTCGTATGCAAATCCTCCTCTGCCTCGTTAGCAGAGCAACACTTTGAAGTCCTGCAAGCAATTCATTTCACACAGCGCTCTGAAAGCTTTCTGCATAATTTACATTTTTCATAAATATTTATCATCTCATTAGCATATTAATTGGATGGCTTTAGAGGGAAAAGAAGAGGAGAGAAATAACCTCAACAGCTCAGCACAACAGCACAGTGGAACCCACACAGGCCCAATTACCAGCAGAGTGCAGGCATTACAATTAGTAGAACAGGTAAACAAAGCGCTCATACCTGTAAGCATCCAAAGGCAATAGACTAACTTTGAAAATAAAATTAACAGGATGCATACAGCACAAAAGGACATTTTTAGACTGTGCTGGTCATACAAGACGGGAAACTGACTTGACATTCACTTGCATCATGATCTCAGCCCCCTGTGGCTTCGACACGCCAGTGATCGAATCCAGTCAATTTTGTAGCCATAATTCCATCATGGGACACGCACTGTGATTAGCATATCCAGATTAACTTCAGATCCCATTAACTGTTCTTTAAAAAAAAAAAATACAAAAAAAAAAAAAAAAAACCTAATTCATTCTTGCAAATTACTTTGCCAGCAGAGTGTCAGAGCAAGTGTATGATTATTCATGGACTTTATTAAGCAAATTACTGAAGCCTTAAGAAAAGTGAGAGACAGGTGAAACGGAGTATCCTGACACACTAAAAAAGGTAGGCCCATTCTGGTTCTCTAAAAGTTACATAGACTTGACTTGTAGATATAAAGCTATGGTAAATTCTGGAGAGTAGTATAGGCAACAAGACGCCCCTCAGACTGTTGTTTGCTAGTTTCAAAGTGAATCGGTAAATGTACTAAAGCCAGCTTGAAAAATAACACTGAAATGAGCAGAAAATAACTCTTAGCTGACATGCTTTCACAACCTGTCACTGTAATGATGTTATGCAAATATCTTAAGTTTGTAGAATTTTAAACATGGAATTTTAAATATGAAACTCATTAGAGGCATTTTATTGAAAGGAGGACTGAATGCCATGAAGAAGATAAACAGTGTTGAGTCTTTCAGTATGAGTAACCATGGACGCGGAATATTAATCACATGCAAATGTTATATTTGAATTAGATTATGGGGGACACTGGCATAAAAAGCTAGAGTAGGCACAGTCATCAAGGCCATTTAAACCTAATATACATAAAACAATTAATATTTCAGCGATTTGACATTTCACATTGATCTGTTTTTTTACATATAGATCTGTTTTTGTCAGACAGTAAACAACTTTGTTTTGCACATTTGACAAGTTAATCCTAAACCTATATATGAACACACTTCTGGACTAGTTATTAAAATGTCAATAACACTTTTAAAAACCATATAATGTCAAGGCATTTGACATTATAAGGGATTCTTGAAAAAAGATGTCTTCTTAAATCATGCAAGCTTTCATTTGCATGATAAATTAGATACTGGGTTGCCAGGGTAGGGGAGTTTGATCAAGTTGGCTTTCATGTGTAACTTTGTAATGTATTTAAGAAAGGAAAACAACATAATTACTATATAATTAAAGTCTCAAGGGCCAACAATGTATAATTTAAAGCTAAAGTACTTGTAAATTATATGCTATGTCTATGTCAGTGCCACCCCGGTGTATGTTAATACTCAAACAAGGGTAATTGGAGTGTCAAGACGAAACACTTTCCATTAAGTAATATAAAAATCACAATCATGGTCACGAGAAGATTTTTTAAATACTCCCATCATTGTTCCATATTATTACGCTATACACGGTTGAGATCGAAACTGTAGAGGGTTTGTCGTCTTCAAAAACAAATGCTACTACAAGCACTTTGCTGCTTTTAAACGTCATTCTTTACTTCATGTCACTGTTAATTTTAGAACAGCTCTTTGTTCAGTGTTATAGAACATTCAGTGCTGAGCCTCGCACTTGTTCTGAAATGCTCGATCGCAGCTCATACGCTTCCTGTTACAACTGGAGGGAAACAAGAACGAAAGGCGCCGCTGTCGTGCAAACAGCAATAAGTTATTAACACAGCAAACAGACGTGTTGCGACATGCTTCTCGTAGGTAAGACCTGAGACGGAAAACATTATGGCACTAGCAAAAAGCGCCTCTTTCACGTGTTACCTCTGAACTATAAGCTTGTTTTTTTATTTCCTGACACCTCCCAAAATTAGACTTTCTAATGAGACGCTAGGCTAATAGGTCTGATTCTTTAATCGTAAACAAACACCTCCCCCCACGGCAGCTAAGCGCTCAGTTTGAACGTAAGATAGCTAAAGCTAGAGTGATTTTTCTACGTAGTTACATTGTTGGAGTTTAGTGTATGCGCTGGAAGTCACTTCCACGCGAGCCGCCGGGGCAAGATCATGAGTGCGTTTCAACTTTTCACTAAACGTTGCAATTACTGCAATGAATACAATACTTTATATAAACACGAACATCACTGCAAGGTCACCAATAATTTCTCGATTGGAAAAAAAAATATTAATCGGTGATAGTTTTGACAAAACATCAAGAAAGTGTAGCTGCATTCGTTCACTCGCTAGACAACCTAATTAAATCCATTCAACCGTTAGCTGGCCTGCTAAATATGCAGCAGCACAACAGCTGCCAGTGTAGTTCTGACAATACGGGTAAGATGGTTAACAAGTGAAGAATTTTTAGAAATGGTTGAATCCTAAATAATTGTTTTGAGAATAAACAACACTAGAAAATATGGTGTGTTGAGCATAATGGCTGCGTTGCACCTTTTATCTGACTATTACCCAGGCCTACTGTAAAACGGGACTGTAGCTGTAAGTTTAAAAAAGCTCAAGAACCGCAGATACCATAAGAAACGGCCCGATGTCTGTAGCTCGATGGATGAGTGTTATTATACAGCTCACATGTGTTATAAACTACTAATACATTCGGGTGACGTTCCGCGAACCTTCAACAATGAAATGGAATCATAGAATATGCTGAACACCGCATTCTGCGTTCTAGAAGGCCCGCATGAATAACACAACAGGCTACACGCCTGCAATAGGCACAAAGGCAAAAGAATGGACTTAAAATCACGCTGCGCTAAAGCCTTGGTCCCCATCTTACACACTCAAGCAAGAGTCAATTAAGTTACTCAAGGTTTCAGTTTTTGGCTTTAAACATACGCCGACGCCGAGTGGATTGTGAGGAAATGAATATGCAAACCTTTGTGTTTTGACACAATACGAAAACACAAAGCCGCTGTATTAGCATTAGCCGGTTAGCAATCTAGCAAGCTACTTATAACAGTGAAATTCTACAACCTCTGGCTAGCAACAGAATAATCCCGAATGATGTCGCCGATTACTAATAAAATATGCTAAATCGCATTTGCTCGGCTTCAGTATGAATATGTAACGCGCTAAGCTCTTCTCTAATCACACAAAGGGGACATTTTGCCTTTAATTTGCCGTCGCACTGCAATGCCAGTTTCACCCTCAGACAGACAGACCGAATTATTGCCCGATATGCTGCGTGAATTGAGAAACTGCAGATTGTTACAACAACAGCCCTGAATGTTTTGTTTACGTCCTTCCTTCATGCTTATCTGAGTTGAGAGAAAGAGTGTTTGAATATGAATATGAATATGTAAAATGCAGTAATGATTACCTGGTCCTGAACTCTCATCTTGACTCGCTGCTCCTCCGTCCGCCATTTTGAATATTTAACCCGAAATCCCAACCCTACAAAAACACAATACAGTAGCGCCCCATTGAATGAGAGTAGCCTACTTGCATCACGTTGAAAGACTTCTGATGGCCATTATGCAAAACTTTAAATACACCCAGAGTTCCATGGTTTAGTAACATGGCTAATTAAATATACAACTTTCATCTTGTATATATATATTTTATATATAGTATTTGTTTATATTTTAGTCATACATTTCATTGACTAAATGTGGGAAAACTCAAAAGCAGGCTACTAAACCATAATGACTTGTACTGAAGTAACCTTGCTGTATTTTGGCGTCTTCCACTGTAAAACATGTTTTGGAACGACTATGGCTTATTAGTGTGTATTGTGTTAAAGAGCTTGAGGGTAGGCATAATGGATTTTTCTCAGACAGAAATTAATTAAAATTATATTTAGCTACCGAGTCATGAAAAAACCTATGATAATGTTATTAAGTTGTGATTTTACGCTAGCGGTGCTTTACTCTGAAAACCAAACTTTATGCTTGCTTAAGTGATCTAGATTCTACACCGAACATTATTTTTCCAAGATAGAAAAATCAGAATAGGGGACTAAATAAGTTCCTATATGCCTGAAAGAATCTTCAGTGTTTAATAATTATCATTTATGTGTTATGTGTTAAACAAAAGCTTTGCCAGTAAAATATTAAACATCAAAATCTAAACACATATATAGCGATGACGGCTGGCTCTTCATTATTGTTTTTTCTGTTGGATTTTGTTGTAGTTGTTGGTTATTACACATGTAATATCCTTTCTTTCTGTGAATTTCACAGCAAACCAAGATGCCCAGAGCATTTAAAAAGCTCTCCTGTGATTCAGAAGGCCCATGCAGGTCTTATGAGTCCAATTACACCCAGTCCTAGAGATACTGGACCCTGCCGTCCTTTCAGCCAGACCAAAAAGGCCAAGAGGACCTCCACGACCTACAACCTTTTAGTCACTTTATTACATTCGTTCTATTACTGTTTCTGTTTGTTTGTGGTTGGTTTGTTTATTTTGTTTTTGTATGCCTATATAGGTCCAGTTCTCTGTACTAATTATGTATGAACAAAGCCCTCGACACGAAGTATCATAGGTACACCACTAGAGCAGTGTAGTTTTATTATTTATTATTTCATTGGGTTTTTTATTTATTTATGTTATTGCATTTGTGAAACCCTAATACACCTTTCAAACATCTTAGAAACATCTTAGTGTTTGAACTGCGACACCCTAAACAATAAGACTATATCAGTATTCACTTCAGACAGATATCATAAAATGACATTTTATAATATTCAGTATCCAATTTCTCACTATAGGATATATTCTTACTGTCGGTTAGTTATAGTTATTGTGCATCAATAACTACTACAGCTATAGGATTACAGTGTTCCTAAACCTCCGTCTTTGTACAGCACAAAATATTCACATCTGCTCTTAACAGTCTCACAAACGTCACTACGCACCTACTAATTAACGATACGAAGATTATATTGCCATCTGCTGGTAAAGAATGGAAGTGTCCTAAACTGAGCTGTTGCAACGTAACTCAGATGTTTCCCAGTATAACAAATAAATTACAGAAAAGGTTATGCATGATGAGTGTTGTGTAGTTTGCACAGGAACATTCTGGATAATACAACATGCCTACATAGCCCATTTATCCATTATTCTGTTGTTCCTGGTTTTCCAGGCATTTACTTTCTTGGTTCTTCTGGTTTTTCCTGTACTTCTGCTCCATGAGCACTGAATGTTTAGCATGTACTCAGGTCTGTCAGTAGATAATATATGCTTTGAATTTCTCAACAATTGCCAATATTTTTGTTGCACATAAGCTAACTGACTAGCAGACGACTGACTGTTCTCAAGAGCCTAAACAGTGATCTTAAAAATGATACAAATACCAAACAATTGTGTATAACAGGGTTACCTGAGCAGAAGGTCTAAAATTATATTTTACTTATGATATGATATATTGCCCCTAAAGTTTTGTCGTTTTGGATCTGCCATGTTTTGAAAAGAAGCTCATTAAAAGTCCAAAGGGTGAAAAGGAGTGGCTGACGCAGGTGGGCAGACATAGTGGTTTTAACTGGCACACCTGTTCACCTAGATGCCATAAGGAAGTGAGCAGACTACTAGGATTTGTTCTGTTACGAGTAAGAACGGAGAGACATAAGCAGAATGGGCAAAAGCAAACTGATGCTTTTTGGACTTGGCATGCTACTGATTTCAGGTAACATTATATTATGATTATTATTAATGTTTCCAGGTGACTGAACGAATACTCCATTGTTTTTATTGCATAAAACTAATATTTTGTCAATAAAAATATGAGTGCTGAATGATGCAATTATTCACTTAAGATGGATCTTTTCATAGTACGTGTTTTGATAGATTTCCTTGTAGGATATTTACTTCAGCAGGTGTATGGCTAGAATGTGTCTGAAATCCAATGGTGAGACTACACATCAACTGAAGCAAATAAGTGTGCTTCATGTATAAAAAGTGGAAAGCCTACAATAAAAGGATCACGGATTTGCTGAAGGCTGCTCTAATGGATGATATTTGGAAAAGAAGCATTTGAAAAATAATAGGGAAAACAAACATGTGCCGTGTGCTCCCTGTTTGGGGTTCATATTTGTGCTTCTTTTGCTTTTTATTAGGGCTTTATGGGCTGGGCCACATATGGAGTTCTACTGGTTTTGCCCCTTGATATTTGACATCTTATTCTGTGACATCCTGTGTATAATTAAAAATGTGGTTCTTTTGCTATTTATTAGCCTATTGTGCCTGCCACTGAATTAGGGTAGGTTCTGAACATGTCGTTTGTGTCTTTTATATAGTGGCACCTGTTGTTTTTGGATTGGAGGTTACTATTCCACAGTCCATGTATGAAGTTGCCCGAGGTGACGAGGCAGTAATCACATGCAATTTTCAGCCCAAAAAACCAGAGAATCGGCTTATTATTATTTCCTGGACTGGTGAGCCTGATGGGTCATTTGATGATGAAGGGGTAAGTGAGGACACACGAGAGCAGGTCCTACTGAGCTACATACATAAACTGAATAGATCAACAAGCTTAAGACCAGGTCTTTCCTTTATCTAAATCTTTATTTCTTCCTTACACATACCAGACGACTTTACAAATGGGCTTTGCAAATAACAGAAGTATACTTTTTCTAATACAGATTTCTTTTGGCACCTTCTATTCCAACGAGAACCACCTAGACATCGATCCCATGTACGAGGGTAAAGCCCAGATTCAAACTAATCTGGTCGGAAGAGAGTCAAAACTAATCCTGAAGCAAGTCACCCTGAGAGAGAGCAGGCGTATAAAATGCCGGGTTCAGATTCCCGGTGATGACGAGGGACAAACATCAGCCTCTACCTTACTTGTGGTACTGGGTGAGAAAATATTCATCATAGCTACAATAATGTCTGTACAATCACCTCAGAATATTCATAAAACCATGGCGCCACCACATATGTGGGTGTGTGCTTTAATTGCAGTTCTCTCATATTCCGGTACAAAGTTCGCAAAAGTCAAGAGGATGTGTTTTACTGGCCTGGACTTACATGGTACAGGGTTCTCTGTTTCTGTTTGCCAGTTGCACCATCAGAGCCTGTCTGTAGGATCAAAGGCACAGCAGAATACGGACAGAATATAAGCCTAACCTGCGTCTCTGAGGAAGGCTCCCCAGCTCCCACCTACAAATGGGAGAGCTATGATGTCAGAAATGCCCCAAGATCTTTCCCACCCAAAACAACTGAAAGTATGTGTGTGGTGGGGAGGCTTTTATTTACCAAATGTAACCATTTTTATTTACCAATATAACTGTGACATATGTTTGTTTCTCCCAAATGTCTAACAGAAGATGGAGTCCTTTCGCTGGTCAATGTGTCCATGGATACATCCGGTTATTACATATGCACTTCTGCCAATAAGATTCGCTTTGCCAAATGCAACCTCACCTTATCAGTAATACCTTGTGAGTGTTCTGGTTTCACTTTTGCCTGCTTTACAGTATCAGCCAAGAAATGCATGAGGGTTACATTCCCATGCGAAAAAAGAGAAGCGTTAATCTTGTTTGAATGCCATTAACTCTGACAGTGGTCATGGTCTTCCTTGTGCTAATTTCCCCTCGATCTTTGCAGCCAAAATAAACATTGGTGCTGCAGCAGGCCTTATTGGAGGCTGTGTTGCTGGAGTTGCAGTTCTTGTGCTCATAATTTACTGCTGCTGCAAAAACAAGGAGAAGCCAGAGGAGTTTGAAGTGGGGTATGTTTCCTTTATAAAAGCCCTTACATTTAACTGCACTAGAATCTCAGCATTCTACCCACAACTGATACTTTTCAAAAGCCACCATGTGTGTGATCTTTTAACTTAATTGAGATTCTGTTATTTAGACCTCCAGTGGTCGAGTTCCATGACCTACCAGAGCAAAAGAATAAAGAAGAAGGTCCTGGAGACCCGACGAAGACTAGTATTGAGGGGAGTATTGACCAGAGAGAGACATATGAAAGGAAGACTGAAAAAGACCCTAATCTGCAGAGGTTCGAGGACCGGGATCACAGTCCTAATCGGCCTTTCAGTATTGATGACCGTCGGGAAAGACCTGCTGAACGTCGAGATGACCGCAGTGAGAGATACGATGACTACAGGGACAACTACGACAAAGATCGCAGTGATGCTCGCAGAGATCACTATAGTGACCACCAGGATCGCTATGACGGTCACAGGGACCATTACGATGACCGCTATGACGGTCACAGGGACCGTTACGATGACCGCCATGACAATCATAGAGATCGTTATGACGACCGACAGGATCACTACGGCAACCGCAGAGATCGATACAATGACCAGATGGATCGTTACAGTGGTCGTCATGACGATCGCTATGATGACCGCAGAGATCGTTATCGCGATCATTATGAAGACCGGCAAGATTACAACCACTACAGTGATCGAAATGATCGCAGAAATTCAAGTGGAGACCTGTAAAGGGTAACTATGGCGACTATAATTAACTCACTTGAATCAGGAAACTGTGCTCACATTAAATCCCACATCAGTTATGAGACTTGTAAAGCTATGCGTGGTAAATTCTTGTATACATGACCTTGCAGAAGAATTTGACCACAATACTCATGATTAGTCTGGATTACAAATTAGTCTGATTGTTTTTTTTTTTTTTTATTGAAAACCAGTATACTTTCAAAGCCAAAAGGTATCATTTGTATTAGTATTCAACCCCTTCATACTAGTACTTGGTTGAACCATTGTTTGCTGTAATATCAGTCTTGTGTGGTTTCTTACAGCTTTGTAAACTCTTTGGGAGTAATTTTCACACATTCTTCCTGACAGATTAGCTCCAAGTTGCTTAAGTTTTTTGTGTGATGATAATGGACTGCAATTTTCAATTGTGTCAAAAATTCTTAATTGGACTAACATCTGGAGTCTTGTGTTTTAGTAGATTGAAACAAAGTGTCTTGCAATATCTCACACCACTTTCAGCCATTGACCCCTGGAGCTCCTTCAAAGTGATTGCTGGCATCTCCATGACTTCCTTCATGATTTCCTTCTTGCTTTGACTCTGAGTTTTGAGTTTTTGCCTGTGTGAAGTGATACAGGTTTCAGTTCCTCACAATTGATCCAGTAATGCTTACTGATATGTTCAAACATTTGCCTATTATGGTGTAGCTTTTCCTTTATGTCCTAATACACCTCATGCATGTCTATAAATGTGTCTTAAATTTTCTTAGAATGTTTTCTGGTCTTATTTTTCAGCAAAGTTTTCTGGTTGTTTTCAGTGTACCTGCAAATTCACAATCTGCCCAATGGTACATATATTAAAAGTTAACTTTTTCATTATACACAGGCCAATTGTAAATCAGCTGTGTGCTCATTAAAGCAATGTCTTTCATCTGTGGAAACTTGTAGGTACTGAAGCACAGGGCTGAATACGTATGTTTTTTTACTCATTTATTGTTGGCACTGATATTTTTCTAATTTAAACCAATATCACATTAAATTAATACATTTTTAGTGTCATAATTATTGAACACACAACATACACAAAGTGTAATTTGTAAGGGGGATGAATATGATACAAGGCACTGCTAATGCACCATGTTAAATACAGAGCTGGAATTTTATGTTGCCTCCGATCAGTTTCTTCCCTTTCCAAAAAAGACTGTTACTTTGGCATTTTTTGACTGATCTAAATTCAGCTTTAATATGGGATAATTCTTACATGGACAATTATAAATTGAAAGTAATTCACAGATTTGCTTATTTTCATGCTTATAATGCTGGCGCTGTTTTATTAAAGTCTTTTGAATAGAATAAAGGTCCTTTCTAACTAAATTCATTTGTCTTGAGGTTTGCTTTAAATTTCATTATTGTTATTATTTCATCATTGATTTATTATTAGTTTTATTTCCTTACTACAGACTAACCTAAGATTTAAATGCATTTTATAGTTAACTGATTATCGCCCGAAAACATGCTCTTAAAGAGAAAATAAGACTCAAAATGTTAATGTTTTATTTCAATTTCTTTCAGTGTAACATAATTCCAAAAATTATATGCCTACTTAATTATGATTGGACAAGCCCACAGTAAATAATAAATATTGAAACATTTTCTATACAACGATACAACACAATCTAAAATCTTAAATGTCTTTTTCCTTCATGGGTGTGTCCATCTTAAAAGATGGGGAAAGAAAAAATAACAAATTACAAATGCCTAGTTTTTGATAGCATCTGAGATATCAATTACATTGGTTGTGAGAGAATAGATATTACTACAGTGTATTAAATCGTAATTTCTGTTTTCTTTTAAATGGTCTCACTTCACCATGTTTACACCCATTTCTAAAAATGGTACACTCCACTCTTCTTGGCCGCGTTGACTTATCCATCAGAGCGAAGTGGACGTGAGGATGAGGCGAAATGCGGTGAAAGAGATGAAGTTGACGATATTCCTGTAGATTCACTTGCCTTTATTTGGACAATGACTTTTTTATCGAGTTGTTGGATTCCCTTTCTACTTTTTTCACGTGAGTTTTCAATGAAAGTTAATTTAAAGACAATCTATAACGGTTCGGAGCTATGCAACAGGTTGTTCCCCGAGCACAGAAACAGGCATTCCGTTAAAGTTTTATTTTTAGTCCTGCAGCTGGGTGTTTGAGACAGGTCTTTACAACTAAATATCACTGATATGATACGAAGACGTACATTCATTCTGTTATTCTCCTATTTATTCTCATACGTGTTTCTCTGTTAACAAGTTTCATCATGTGAATGGGCTATTATGCAAAATATAGTAAGCAATTTTCACACCCGTGTTAGGGTAACTTATTCTTGTCCGTTGCTCGTCTCGGTCCTTGTGTGTGTGTGTGTGTGTGTGTGTGTGTGTGTGTGTGTGCGTGCGCGCGCGCGCGCAAGTTTCAAGACTGTAGTTACATACTGAATCTTGTTCAGTTGGAGAGTCTCGTTGTGGGAGACAATGCTTCAGTCTCTGACCGCTGGAATGAGGTTACATTGTGTCATCTGGAACACGCCTTTGAGACGATAAATGAAACAAATGATGTTGCAAGTGTCTGCTGGGGAATAAAAGTGCCCGTTACTTTCGCAGTGATGAAAGATCTCTAGCATGTTAAGTTTAGCGATTAAATATGACCTGATTAGTTGTTTTCGTTGTGATTTTTGAATTATTATTAGTTATTATCTAACATTAATTTACATTAGTCAGCATTGCTTGCTTGATTACTGACCACAAAAAAAACTTTTCTAACAGGTTAATATGTTATAAATTTGGCAATTATAACACTACCCGTTAACATGGTATTCCTGTAACGGTTTTGTTGAAATCTCTCATACCTAATTGGATGTTCATAAGCAACTGGGCTTATTTTATTGGTGGGACTTAAACGTCCCCCTCCCCCTCCTGAGTCTTTTTGGGTGGGGGTTCTCCGCTACGCCAAACAATGAATCAGACCAGGAACAAGAGGACAAAGGAAGAGGCTGCTTGGCTCCTGCATGTAGACCTTTATAATAAGAGTTCATATCAGCATTCTGCTTAGTCCTGATGACTGTACAGTGGTGTTAAGAGTTTTGTCAGGTTATTCCTCTGCTAATCTTCCAGTAAAAAAGGCTGGAATCTGGGGATGGATTGTTCCTCTCCACAGAATGAATTGTGTAGCTCAGGAGGTTCTCCGGAAACTAGTGCCCCCACTCACACTCGTCATGTTGTTTCCTGTTGGTTGGGAATGTTAAGACTGAAACTACCCCACCACGACCAAACTGTGAGGCAGAGTTTGACCTCTATCTAAAATTACAGTTTTCTACCACTCCACACACCCCACGCAGCCTGGAATTTCACTTCTCACACACACGCGCAGACAGACACGCGCACATGCACAGACACAAACACACAGACGTGCACATGGACGTACACAACACCCCCCCCCCCCAAGCAGATCCACCTCCCTGTGCACTTTTGATTCTTTCCAGCTTGCTGTTCAATAATCTCCCACACACAGCTGGACAAACACACTCTTTCATCCTCTCTCTCTCTCTCTCTCTCTCTCTCTCTCTCTCTCTCTCTCTCACACACACACACACACACACACACACACACACACACACACTGAGAGGATGAGGAAACCCAGATGCTTTTAAGTGTTTGTGTTTTCGGGTTGTCAGTTGCCTATCTCTCACCCTGATCTGCAGCTGATAATAGATTCTTCTAGCAAGGGGCAGTCATTCTTCCTGGCTTTTATTCTACATAAGTTACAGCACACACACACTGGTGGAGAGAGCTTGACATAATCAAGGCATACCATGACACATAATTACTCACATAATTAGGGATGGTGTATAAGGATTGATCTTTTATTTAATATTTTTAAAAGCACAGATCATTTAATTGTCTTTGTGTTTAGTAAATATTTTGATCTGGATTGATAGTTTGATGTATAGAAAACCAACTGTGTAAAAAGATTTAAAAGGAACCATAAAGATAATTGATGTTGTCAGTATTGCCTAAAAGTTCTATTTTCAGTAGGCATTCAGATTCAGATTCAGATGTCACACTGAATCATTCAGTGTGAAAGAAGGCTCAAACAAAAAATCATAGTTAATTCAGATTTTCCCAGAATGAACATGAACACCTGTGATTCTCTCTGCTACTGTTACCCTCTCTCTGTTTCTCAGTGTTGAGTTGCAGTGGTGTGCATGTGATGGTGAAGGAGGAGAGGAAGTTTGCCATGCTGTTCTCCTCTGTGGTCCTGCCGTGCCAGTACAGTTCCCATTCCAAGCAGACCCCCGTGGTGCAGTGGTGGTATAGATCCTACTGTACTGACCGCACCCATGACTCCTTCACCTTCTCCGAGACCCTGGGTATCAAGGGCTCTGACCTAGGTAACACGGCCCACCTGGACTGCCCCGACAACAGCCGCACCGTTCGCATCGTCGCCTCCAGACAGGGCACCTCCTTTACCCTGGCTGAGCACTATAAAACCAGAGACATTTCCATCATAAACGGTAAAGTATCCTTATACAAGGATCCGGATAACTTTAGCTCTAGTTTTTGGAATAGATGTTAGATTTGATTGTCGATTGGAAACTCTGTGTTTGTCTGTGTACAAGAAGGATGTGTGTAGCTCCAGTACAGGTGGAGCTCAGTTCCATTTGAGGAAGTATGAAGCCCAGTGTTTACATAACTCCCATTGGCAGGAGGTAGTCCATAGATTAATACTAAACCTAAGGCCTCTGAAAGAGAGGTTGGCCTGGCCATTTATTAACCAGTGATATCATTTCTTCTTTGGGTAAAAGGAGAACCAACTGTCTAGAGGTCCATATTCAAAATCAGTCAAATGGCTGTGGTCTTGATAATATTTGGGTTCCATCAAATCCATTTCAATATCAGGTGGTACCTGATGAGGTTATTATGCTTCTGTCAGTCTTGTACTGTTATCAGAACAAATTCAAAATCTAGAGGCAATGGTTTCTGGCATGTTTTGAAGGTGTGAGTTTTGTGAATAATTCATATGCACACAGGAAACACCAGTGATTGTGCTGTGCTTTTCCTCTTCCTCTCAAACAGGGCCCTTTTTTATTTTCTGTGAGCTGCACAATGGCCAGGAACTGGGCCTCCATGAAGGCTCCCCCTGGTCTGCCGTTCCTCACAAACTGGGCCTCCTCGAAGGCTCCCCCTGGCCTGCTGGTCCTCACAAACCTTCCCCCCAGCACTCTTTATCAAAAACAAACACTCTCCTTACTGAACAAAGGCTGCTCACGCCCCCCCTTCACCATGTCCCCCACACAACAAAGTCTAAAGTTGTTCATTCCAGATATTATCCATGAGTCATGGGCGGCATAATTGTGTTAGATTCTAAGTGACATAATTGCACTGGATTCTACAGTTAGCGGAGATTTGTGATTCTTTCAATAGCTGGAGCAGAGTTGGATTACACAGTGCTTTCAATAGCTGGAGTCAGATGAAATTGTGCTGCAGCGCTGAAGCATTAAGCCGGTTGGGTACTGGTTGCTAAGGGAGATTGTGTCGCTGTTGCTGTCCAGATGCAGAGCTGCGCATCGGTGAGCTACAGTGGGGGGACAGTGGCGTCTACTCGTGTAAGGTGACCATCGCTGACGATGTGGAGGGCAAGACAGAAGGGCACATGGAGCTGCTGGTGCTCGGTGAGTCACATCTGGCCTCCGCATCACACACTGCATGGTTGAGAAATGAAGTTTTGATCCACACTGTCCAGTGTGTTGCCCTGCAGAACTCATTTAGTTCTTTCCAAATCAGCTGTTCAACTCTCTTAGATGGCCGTTTACTTACAAGTTTGTAACATACCTTGCTAGTGGCCAGACTGAAAGCATCAGATGCTGAAAGTATTTAACTGAAAGAGTAGCAGCAGCTTTGTGTAATATAATAACTTGGCTTTGGAGGTCCCAAGCAGCATTGTTTATTTTGGTGTAGTTTGTTGTGTCTGCAAGACCTCTCAATGCAAAGTCCTTGTTTACAGCATGGTCCACATTCCTGGGTGCCCTTACAAGTGCTGCCATGGAGACGAATGAACGATCCATGCCTCTCGACAGGGATCTGATCCTTAATAAGAGGCGCTTTTGTTCGTCTGTCTCCTTTGAGGTCAGGCGAACCTGAAGTATGTGTCCCAAAAACGGCTACTGCAGGGACGCCCTGATTACTGGCACTGTGTTTGCCAGAGTCACGTCTCCAGCAGACAAAATATAGATAAAACTGCAGGCTATGGACATGGGCAGTCTTTACTGTGTAAGGCAGATTTAAGCTGCTGCTGTGGGAATTAAGGACTTTTTTTTCAGAGGTCAAGGTATGCCTGGGCCGTCAAGTTTATTACCATGCCATGTGGAGAAGAAAATGAGAAGTGAGATATATAGGGAGATGGTTAGAGCTAATCTTAGCCAGGAGGAGTGTTATGTTTGCACTGGAAGCAGTCTACTGTGGCCTCTGAGTAAGCACACTGTAATAGGCTTAGGAAGAGATGGGAAGATTGACAGATAGGTTCAGAGCGTGTTTGATGGAATCGAAGGATTGGTCTAAATTAAACTCACTGGCTCTTTGCCACTGGCTGTGTGGTATATTTTCTGGACTCCTCCTCGTCTGCTTCACTTGATGTTCATTCTCTTTGCTCCACCTTCTAAACCTTTTTTTTCTCCTAGCTCAGACTTTCTTACTGGCAAACCTCCTGATCTCACTCTCCATTCTCTTTTAGTCTATCTCTCTCTCTCTCTCTCTCTCTCTCTCTCTCTCTCTCTCTCTCTCTCTCTCTCTCTCTCTCTGTCAACCTCACACCCACGCTCTCGGCCTCACCCGGCCGGGGGGGGGGGGGG